>SSNP01000020.1:330176-348872 GCA_006937955.1 Pachypanchax playfairii | reverse complement strand
GGACCAATCATGTGTTAGCATTGTGCTTTGGGGCGGGTGTTCAGGTATGATTGGCAGGTAAAGTAAAACAAACATGGCTGCTGGTGGATGTACACATAAAAGCAGCTATTGAATCTGTTTTAGGACTAGAGACGATTTCTTGGTTGTAAAATGATCAAAGGGAAGAAGTTTGTGTATTTATTGGTGGTAACGATGTGTGTTTTACTCCTGAACAAGCAAGAGTTTGATTTACTGTGATTGGCTAAAGACAAATCCTATAGGCAGACACTTGCTGGTGCGTCCTCCAATCAGCTTAATATATTATACCAGATGTCCCGCCCCTTTTTCAGACACTTTAAAACAGAGCAGTTCCAAATCGTTGTGTAACACCGACTGAACACGAGGGGCTACACAACGATCTGGAAGAGTCATCAGGATATACAGAGTTATAGAAGATTGTGTAGCCATGAAATCTTTACAAAGCATCTGCTAACTTTTCAAGGACGACTCTGTGTGTGTGTGTGTGTGTGTGTGTGTGTGTGTGTGTGTGTGTGTGTGTGTGTGTGGGCTTGTGTGTGTGTGTGTTAGCGTGTGGGCTTGTGTGTGTGTATGTGGGTGTCTGTGTGTAGTATGTGGGTGTCTGTGTGTGTGTATGTGGGTGTCTGTGTGTGTGTATGTGGGTGTCTGTGTGTAGTATGTGTGTCTTGTTAAAAAGAATGAAATCAAACATTCACAACATGCTGGACGTTTGTCTTCTTGTCTCGTCATCTGTCTCTGTGAATTCAGTGTTTATTAATTCAGAGGAAGGAGGAACATGTTGTTTTTCCTGCACACAAAACATGTTCCTGATGTACAGCTCTGTGGTCGCCATGGCTGCCATGACGCTGCCATGATGCTGCAGAAACCAGGGCTGGTGAGAAAGCAGACCCTCCTTGTTTGATAGTTTCCATGGTGGGCTGCCTGCGTTCGTCATGACTACACTCATTAAAATAAATAGCTTCCGTTTCAAGAGCTGAATTCTGCCTGCAGGAGAAAGTGAAGGTGAATCATGACAGATTTTTTTTAAAAATAAAAACTTGGAAAAAACCTCCAGAAATCCCTTTTTTAAATATTCAACAAAACATAAGAATAAGTGGAAAGACACGTACAACCTCTGCCAAGCAGCTCATTTCCTCCATGATGTGAACTCACAATAATAAAAAGTCCTTCCAAAAACTCCCAAAATCCAAATGATTTGTGTAACTGATAAATACCTCAGTGATGCAGATCAAATCAGTCTGAGATCCGTCACATGTTGAGGAGGTCATGTAAGTGACCTGTTAGAACCTCAGGAACCTTCAGGGTCCAGTTAGATCCTGTTATTCCCTCAATGTTCTTTAGAACAATCAACCAGTTCTCCATCATTTTCTCCTCTAAACCAGTTAATGTGCAGCAACTTTAGTTTTCAAAGCAAAGACATAAAACAAACAGTAAAACAAAGAAAGAGAAGAAAGCCTGACATAACTTTACTGATGTGGAAAACTACAGAAGCAGTTAACGCTGTTAAACGGGGCTTTGTGTTAAAGTGTTATTAACATTTTGACAGTCCTAATTTATATATGTTTATAAAATCAATAGGTTTAGTAAAGATTGCAGAAAGTTACTTTGACATAAAATCTGCACAACTGGATGTCAGCCAGTCGAGCCACTTCTTCATCACAGCATGTTTAACAATCCTTAACATGAATCTCTACTGTGTCATCAACAGAAATACACAACAATCCATACGCACATTCAGGTTGTACTTTTATACTTCCTGCCGATGTTTTGAGTGTGATATTTGTGGACACACTACGTGGGCTCACACTGCACACATCCTGTGTTCTAAAATCCAAATCAGTGTGTTAAGTGAAACCACATCGAAACGGCAGGATATAAAATCCCTCCTCCACGCTGCCAATAATAAATCTCCTCCACGCTCAGTTCCTGTGGTTCTCGCTCACATGCGTCTGTTGTTTCAGCCAGCCTGCACTGACCCACAATCTGTCCAGGAATAGAAGAGCGTTCTGCATCCAATATGAGAAGGTTCTCCACATGCTGAGTGGAACGATGAGAACAGTCTTAAACTAAGAACAGTGATGAGAAACGTCAGAGGAACATAATGATTCAGCTTGGATTGGAAACTAAAATGCTCAATTAATATAAGATGTGACAGTGTTTGTTCTAAACATCCTAAAAAGGATAAAGCAGTTTAAAGCTCTAGTTTTTACAAGTCTGCTGGACTGATAATCAGTAAACAAGCTGGAAGAACTTTATAAGGACATTTTATGTTCTCAGGTTTCTAATCAGGTTTCTGCTGTACATGTAAAGTTCTTCTGGTTCTGGTGCAGATAATCCTGCACAGTGCAGTCCCAGTCATAACCCGACATAAATAACAAGGTAAAAACCAAAGTCAGACAAGAATTATAAAATGTTTTTTTCACCTGTAAAACCTCATGATCTTCAAGTCTTTTATTAAATATATCTATTTAAAAGTAACTAAGTATTTCTGAACTGATTGTGTTTAACCCAAAGGAAAATGAATACATAGATTAAAAAGTGTATCACAATGTACAGGACTCAATCAAATCCTTAGAAACGGTCCTTGAATCATATTGTTCTCAGTGTTTAGATAGAAATGAAACTGACAAATGATACTTAATCCTTCCAGTTTCCAATTAGCATAATTAATCAGCTGTTATGGTGGGACACACTGAGATGAGCTGCTGATGGCCTGAATTCCCCAGCTGGGTGTCAGAACGCCCCAAAAAACAGGACAAACATGGTCAATTATTTAATCAGAATTTAGCAGAACCAAGGGTTTATTATTATTATTATTATTATTATTATTATTATTATTATTATTATTATTATTATTATTATTATTATTATTATTATTAACTCCACCGATAAGGATATGTGTTCATTAGTCTATTTCTGTTTTATTTATTGGTCCATCTGTTGGTTTGTTAGGGAGATAACTAGAAATGCAGTCAACAAATAAGGATCAAACTTTCAGGACAGGCTGGAAATGGCATGAGAACCAATCCATGAGATTTTGGGAGCAATCCAAGAATCTTTTTTGAAAGATTCTTTATTTTTGTGAGATGACGTTATGAGGGAAATGATCTGCTTGATGGAGGTCTGCATCTTCTGACTTCTAGTTCATTTTAATATTTTCTTTTGCAGATCACAGCTTTCCCTCACAGCCAAGCATAAATATTTCTGATGCGTTTTAATTCACAAGTCATGCATGAGCAAAGATGGAAAGAGAAAACGAGGGCATGTGGATTAAGCAACAGAAGCACTTAAATGGAAAAGCTAAAGAGTTCAGCGCTGCATTTTCATGCAAAAAAAACACGTCTGGCATTTTCCAATCAGCATCATAAATCCTGTGTTTTTACACTGTGTCTTTTTTCCATGTTTGAAACATCCCTGTTAAAACCCAGCTGTGTACAGGATACCTGAAACATGTGATGCTGCATGTTCAAACCACATCGTTCTTCCAATCAAGAGTCAAAGTTTATATAAGCTGAGCTGGTCAGTGTCCTTACGTAACCCCCGCTTGTTTACAGTTCAGCTCCAGCGCATTTCAAAGCATTTTTATATTGAATTGTTTTCATTTCTAAACTCTTATTGGCACAAGATTAAAAAAACATCCTAAACCTTCCACAGTTGGCAGCTTAAAGTTAGCATGACTCATCCAAAGAGTTTCATTGTTTTTAGTGAAACGAACAGCTGAGCAGAGCAGCAAACGGTTAACATCTGGAGGTTACGGAGCTTTTAAAGGACCAAGTCACCCTGTTAGTGGCCGGGAGCTGGATCATATCCAGATGACATTTTGAACAGATGCACAAAGCAACAGCTGCATTACTTTGAAAAAAGATTAAAAGGATATAAAAAAAATCTTATTTTCAAGTTTCTCCCCCATCAAAGAAGATGAAACTCACAGCTAGGCAAAAAATCAATATCTCCAGTCTTCAGTCCAGACAACAGAATGTCAGAAGTTCAATGAAAACTCTAAAGACCCCTTTAACTCTGGGGGATTTTAATAAAAAAGACGTAAAACAAACGCTCCAACTTACATAATGTTTGTCGTCGTCTTCATTGTAGGCAAGTTTGACCACGCCATAAGATCCCTGCAAAACAGGAAGAGAAACACTGATAGTACACGTGGACCTACATGAGCATGAAAGGTTCTATGATGGAAACATTTTGGTTAAGTTCCACATTAAAACAAGTTCCTGAGCAGAACTAGAGAGAGTGATTACATTCTTAATGCAGCACTTTGGAGAACAGACTGTAGCACCAGAGTGACAGAATGTTTTCAAGGCAGCAGTTTCCAGTCAGGAACATTTTTATTTTTTGGCAGCAGAGAATGGCTCCTCCCACACGCTTCCCCAGAATGTGCTACAAGCTTTATCTGTCATGTTTTCTTCTCAGATAAATGGACATAAAACACAGAAAAACAGAGAGCCAAATGTTCTTAAATAAAGTTTGAATAAATACAATAATTTATCCTTCATTAATCCAGAAGATGAATCTAGCTACTGACACTATATACATTTACTACCCTGATTTATTAGAGAAGCTGGTGGAACTTGGACTGGGAGGCTGTTGGAGACAGATGTATAGGACTCAACACCTGGAGGTTGTGAGTGGTACTGCACTCAGGTTGTTTCTGACTGCAGGTACGTCAGTTAACAGCTTAATGAAATTACTTTCCCTGGTAATAGAGATATGTATAGCTTCTAACCAATAAATGCTTGTTTATGTTATGATTATTTTATGATTGTTTATTACAGTACAGACCAAAAGTTTGGACACACCTTCTCAAAGAGAATGAGAAGGTGTGTCCAAATTTTTGGTCTGTACTGTAATAAATGGGTCCATAAATCACAAAATGGACAAAGTTCTAAGTCAAGTGTGAAACATACTCTGAGGCTAAAATCACAGAATCAAGTCAGACTTCATTAACAATATAAACTGACAGTGAGAAGCAGCAGGCTGCCATCTTTACAGTGCCTTGGGGGTGGGGGGAGGGGGTCAGTAACCATCCTACATGTAAAGAACCATAGAGTCATTCTGGCTTTGTAAACTGAGGACCACATGATCCTAAAAAAACAGTTCCCAGTGACTCATTCAACCATGTTCTGTATGTGGGCTGAAAGGTTTAACCATTAAACAGAAACATTCAGAATCACGTCTAACATTCAGCATCACGTCCAACATTCAGCATCACGTCCAACATTCAGCATCACGTCTAACATTCAGCATCACGTCTAACATTCAGCATCACGTCTAACATTCAGCATCACGTCTAACATTCAGCATCACGTCTAACATTCAGCATCACGTCTAACATTCAGCATCACGTCTAACATTCAGCATCACGTCTATCATTCAGCATCACGTCTATCATTCAGCATCACGTCTAACATTCAGCATCACATCTAACATTCAGCATCACGTCTAACATTCAGCATCACGTCTAACATTCAGCATCACGTCTAACATTCAGCATCACGTCCAACATTCAGCATCACGTCTAACATTCAGCATCACGTCCAACATTCAGCATCACGTCTAACATTCAGCATCACGTCCAACATTCAGCATCACGTCCAACATTCAGCATCACGTCTAACATTCAGCATCACGTCCAACATTCAGTATCAGGTCCAACATTCAACATCACGTCTAACATTCAGCATCAGGTCCAACATTCAACATCACGTCTAACATTCAGCATCAGGTCCAACATTCAGCATCACGTCCAACATTCAACATCACGTCTAACATTCAGCATCAGGTCCAACATTCAGCATCACATCCAACATTCAGCATCAGGTCCAACATTCAGCATCACGTCCAACATTCAGCATCACATCCAACATTCAGCATCACGTCCAACATTCAGTATCACGTCTATCATTCAGCATCACGTCCAACATTCAGCATAATGTCCAACATTCAGCATCATGTCCAACATTCAGCATCATGTCCAACATTCAGCATAATGTCCAACATTCAGCATCATCTCCAACATTCAGCATCATGTCCAACATTCAGCATCACTTCCAACATTCAGCATCATGTCCAACATTCATCATCATGTCCAACATTCAGCATCACGTCTAACATTCAGCATCACATCTAACATTCAGCATCACGTCCAACATTCAGCATCACATCTAACATTCAGCATCACATCTAACATTCAGCATCACGTCTAACATTCAGCATCACGTCCAACATTCAGCATCACGTCCAACATTCAGCATCACGTCCAACATTCAGCATCACGTCCAACATTCAGCATCACGTCCAACATTCAGCATCACGTCTAACATTCAGCATCACGTCTAACATTCAGCATCACGTCTAACATTCAGCATCACGTCTAACATTCAGCATCACATCTAACATTCAGCATCACGTCCAACATTCAGCATCACGTCTAACATTCAGCATCACGTCCAACATTCAGCATCACGTCTAACATTCAACATCACGTCCAACATTCAGCATCATGTCCACGCTCTGGGCATTACAACAGCAACATGCTCTACTGACTCTGGTATTATTTATTAGAAGGTCTGTCCATCATCAGGAAGGAAGCATGAACTCACCTTTCCAATCTCACTCTTCAGCTTATACTGGTTCAACTGGATACAGTCCTGGAAGGACGGAGAGAAACGTGAGGATCATCAGAAGAGTTCATGTTTTAAACCTCTTAACCAATTAGAACCCAGAACTGTCTGTAGAGCGAGCAATAAAGTGTGTGTGTGTGTGTGTGTGTGTGTGTGTGTGAATGCGTGTGTGCGTGCGAGTGAGTGAGTGAGCGAGCGTGCATGCGTAAGCACACCTTCCACGTGACCTGAAAGTGATTTATGTCTAAGATATAGGTGATGATGCCGTCTGTGGTTTCTGTTTACTGTCTGCTGATCCATTAGACTGCTGCTGCTTAAATGGCTGATTTGCTGTTCCATAGCAACCAGCAGAGTCAGCCGGGGGCTCGGCGGTGGAGAGCAGACCACAGCGGGACAGAGAGCAGGCGAGAGGCGAAGGTGAGAGTTTGGTGGTGGGGAGCATCTCTGAAGCACATGGATGGTAAAATAATGAGCTGAAGGATTTATGGGTGTGAAGGAGGAGATGGAACTGAAGAGAGTCTGAAAGCAGATCTCTGGCTCCAGCTGGGGGGCGGCGATGGTTTGTGAACCAGACCAGTGCCTCGGGCCTGAAACTGCAGTCTGTTTACAGGATGAGAGGCGGTAGGAGAGCACAGATTAAACTCTGTGGCAGGATTCAAAGTATACCATCCACTCCTGACATTTTCAAAAACATGTATTATATAGGAAGGCTGCATGCTGGTAGCTTGTTCTTGATATAACTGCAAGAGATGTGAAGACTGAAGAGGTGTGTACTGCAGGCAGAGACTCTAACAAAGAAGAACAAAAAGAATAGAAGATGGGGCTTTGAAATCTGAGCAAATGAAAAAAAAATACTTTGATTGGTTGAGGAGAGATTTCAAAAAGTTAAAATCTAAGGCTTAAAAAGATAAAAGGTTGAGTCAAAGTGGAGAATTTCAGAAAGAAAAGCACTGCAGGAGGGACAGTCTGAGAGGACTTCCACTGTGTTCACAGTCTGTTAGTCTACATGCAGCAGATAACACTCTGTCAGGCTAATGGGTACAGAAAGCAAAAGTCTAGAAGACATCTGCCACACATGCAGTTTACACACAAATGAACCTGAAATCAGAGCAGCAGTGAATCTTTCTCTCCCACTCTGCTGTAAGTCCAAGGTTTTACATGAACAATGCAGCTCCAGTTTTCTCTCAGCATGTAACTCACGAGCCTCTTATCATCCTTCTCCTCAGACCTCTCCATGTCTCCACACGCTGCTGAACCACCGATCAATTCATGCATATCAAATACAACACTGCTGCTCTGCTCTTTATAATCAATGTCCATGCTTCATCATAAATAATGAGCTGCAGGTTACAGAAACTGTGTCAGAGAGAAGAGTGTTTTCACCATCCTGCTCATTTCAAAACAGATGAACAGAATAAAATGTAAAAATGGGATGAAGAGGGAAAGTGTAGAGGAAAATAGTTTCTTCTTTGGTCTGTCTGCATAAACATACCTGGAATGTCCCCACAGTCTGTTTACAGCTTTACTTCCTGTATGTCATGATGATTAAACATGTTCTTCTCATCCACATTTAAGCCACACATTATGTGTTTCTTTAGCTTTGATAGAATCCTTATTTTGTCTGTTTTATCCTGATCAGCACTTTAATCCTTAAAACAATAAATCAAGTGGGTTAAAATCAGAATCCAGTTTACACAAAGAAACAAAATGTTCATAAAACAGGAACATAAACTATTACTGAAGTCAGTTATTCTTTATTTGATTTATTGTGGGATTTCCTCGACTACCCGGGAATGAGAACTCATCTAGTTGTTAAAAAGAAGTGCGATACCTGGATTACTGCTGCCAGGAGCTTAAATGTTACATAACAGTCAGTAAGAGCAACAAACACAGACACTTCCAGACAAGCTAAAGGTAAAATCAAAACATTTCCTGTTAAATGTTTTTCTCGGGGGTTTTCCAGATCCTGACATACATGATGCTGGTGGAAGCAGCCTTCTCTCTGAAACATGTCCTTCTGTAGATTCTAGAAGAGAAGTGACTCCTGATACAGAGAGCAGCACATGAACCGTCACACTGAGCTGGAGTAGGGATTACACATCCATCAGATTCATGTTTAAAACATGGAAATCCAGATGAAACTGCTGCTAAAATCTCACAACATGAAACAGATGGATGCACCATGACTGGAACTGTCTATATGAAACACATGATTCTTGATGAACTCTGGAAATGACTTGATGAGTTTTTAACTTGTTTTTTTAATCAGAGGATAAATAAAAAGTCTGATACCAGTTTATACTGAAGATGTTGTGAAAACTAACAGATGAGAAACTGAGCCAGTAGATGTAAAGCAGTGATGCTCCTGCAGAGTGAGTCTCGGAGCGGCATGACAGTCAGTGAATGTTTGTTTTGGATTTTGCCGTGTTACACTTGCATCAGCTGAGTCCCAACGCACACATGCACACATGCACACATGCACACAGCAGCATGAGATCATGATGGAGGCTAGCAGGAAGATCCTTTCTGGGATCTTCTTACATAGTTCTGCTCTAGACATACCCAGACTATCTGAGTCAGCGATACGGGTTCATTAGTACTGTTGCCTCCCGGGTTCAACTCCCAGCTGGGACCTTTCTGCATGGAATGTGCAGTTCTAGTGAACTCAGAAAGTGTCAAACGTCTGTAGTGACAGTTCAGTTTCCCTCCAGCGTTTCTGGATGTGTCAGTCATGTTACTTTTACTTCTCTTAAAACTAAAAAACTAATAAAGATGATCTGGAGTTCTGATACTGGAATGTTCTTAAACAGAATAACAGACAGCTTTTCATCTCTTCTTTACATAGAAACATATAACACACGTCACCGTGTTTAATCCAACAGTTCTGCAGACACCAACCAGAACGCAGCGTGTTTTAGTCAGAACCAGACGTGTTTCCATGACAGTGGATACACCGTATGATGCTCGAGTGACAAATACTTTAACTAACATGACAGTTCAGCTTTCAGTCTGTTTGTGTGTCACTGCTGTGGTCAAACCTGCTCAGTTTTAAACCAGAAGATTGTAACGAGTCTGAGACAAACAGTTCAGGGTTTTACTCACAGCTGAACAAACAACTTGTATAAAAGGAAAAAACATCAAAGTTCCTTCTCACCTGAGAGTCTGATATGGAAACCCGTTTAGACTCCACTGTGGGTCTGCGAACCCCACGAGGTGAAACGTGTGAGTTGGCTCCCTCGGACCCTGCTGACATATAAGGTCCCCTCTCTTGAAGAGACAGCTTCCTCCCGCTCAGGTGAGGACGCATTGCTTGGCTCCTCTTAGCCTGATTCCCGTCCTGCCGAGCCTTGCTGTTCTTCATGCCATTGGCAGCAGAACCATCAGAGTCTGCTGTTGTCATGGCAGCCATGATGTCTGTGAGACTGCCTGTCTGTATGGAAGAGTTGGGGTCCAGCCTCTCACAGCCAGGTTCACTACTCATAGCCATGGTAACCAGAGGGGGTGGAGCAGGTGGTGGTGAGAGTAACAGGGAGAACCCAGCAGCATCAACGTGACCCGGGTCTGCTGGTGATCCCGACCATCCAGGTTTCACCAAGACTGGAGACAAAGACAGAAAACACTAAAATAAATATCAAACAAAAGGTTTAGACTTCAATTAAACATTCTGATGTAAACAGGAAGTGTCATCACTCTGTGTGTGTGTGTGTGTGTGTGTGTGTGTGTGTGTGTGTGTGTGTGTGTGTGTGTGTGTGTGTGTGTGTGTGTGTATGTTCTGACCTCCTGGGGACCCGTTTCCTGACTTTTACTATCTTTCTGGGGTCCGAGGGTTCTTGTGGGGACCGAAGCCTGGTCCCCATGAGGATAACAAAACACACTTGTGTGTGTGTGTGTGTGTGTGTGTGTGTGTGTGTGGGCGGCCTCGGTGGGTCAAACTTCCTGTTGTAGACATTACTTTTTCACAGCACTGTCTAACACACGTTATATTATAGATCTTTGTGTTTAAACATTTATTGGGATTTAAAAAGTGAGATTTTTCCTTTCATCTGTAAAGAAAAGTAAATATATGAAATGCTTCATATTTACTCCCTCATGAGCTGCAGACACGTTTCATCCTCAGTCACATCCTCAGACTTCAAATTTAAGATTTAAAGATGCTCGGTGAAATATTTGCTCATTTGTAACATGAACTGAAGCCTTTAGATACTTAGAACATCAAAGACTGTAACAATGTGGACAACAGCTACAGAGTAAAAGGACATAAAGCAACTTGACAGTCATGGAGGGAAATGTAAAGTCAGAATGAAACGCTGGGCGGCACCAACTACTGAAACGATAAAAATAGTTAAAAAATCATGAATTTGTACAAATAAAGTGACATGAATGATTCTCATATGACAGAACNGTGTGTGTGTGTGTGTGTGTGTGTGTGTGTGTGTGTGTGGGCGGCCTCGGTGGGTCAAACTTCCTGTTGTAGACATTACTTTTTCACAGCACTGTCTAACACACGTTATATTATAGATCTTTGTGTTTAAACATTTATTGGGATTTAAAAAGTGAGATTTTTCCTTTCATCTGTAAAGAAAAGTAAATATATGAAATGCTTCATATTTACTCCCTCATGAGCTGCAGACACGTTTCATCCTCAGTCACATCCTCAGACTTCAAATTTAAGATTTAAAGATGCTCGGTGAAATATTTGCTCATTTGTAACATGAACTGAAGCCTTTAGATACTTAGAACATCAAAGACTGTAACAATGTGGACAACAGCTACAGAGTAAAAGGACATAAAGCAACTTGACAGTCATGGAGGGAAATGTAAAGTCAGAATGAAACGCTGGGCGGCACCAACTACTGAAACGATAAAAATAGTTAAAAAATCATGAATTTGTACAAATAAAGTGACATGAATGATTCTCATATGACAGAACCTCAATTGTTGTTGACACGTGCACACACACACACACACACACACACACACACACACTTACCCAATCCGTTTGTGTATTTCACATTACTGTCAGCAGTGAGGGGAACTGTATTGTCTGCAACTTGACTCTTCCAGAAAAACACAGAAGTGTCATAATTTTCTATTTTTCATGACAACTGGTGATTATGTGTGTTGAAACGAGTTGTTTCCACTGCAGCAGCATTCAGCTGCATGTGTGAGCAGCGGTATCCCGCCAGCGGTGAGACTCAGGCGAGAAGCAGCTCCACTATGACTTTTACAGATGTTCATGTTATGGAACATTTTTTCATCTGAATAATTTTTCAAATGGCTTTCCATCATATCAGATAAATGTATGAGATGAAAACAACCAATTATTCCATCTCAGTTCAAAATATAAGAGCAAGACATGACCACAGACTTTAAACTGACATTTTTCCCTCCATTAAAATCCTGAATTAGTCCAAATGTTTTCAATTTCCTCAAGTGTACACTGGTGTCTCACTCTCATGTCTCTGGAAATTGGAAAAAAATGTTAAAAATTGCCAGATTGTTCCTCTCAAAATGTTCACAGTCACTGCAGGTGTCTGGAGCCTTTGTGGAACCCACATGGAACCGTCTGCAGTTCCAGCACCGTGTGCAGTTCCAGCACAGTGTGCAGTTCCAGCACTGTGTGCAGTTCCAGTACTGTGAGCAGTTCCAGAACTGTGAGCAGTTCCAGAACTGTGTGCAGTTCCAGTACTGTGAGCAGTTCCAGTACTGTGTGCAGTTCCAGAACTGTGTGCAGTTCCAGAACTGTGAGCAGTTCCAGAACTGTGTGCAGTTCCAGTACTGTGAGCAGTTCCAGAACTGTGTGCAGTTCCAGTACTGTGAGCAGTTCCAGTACTGTGTGCAGTTCCAGCACTGTGAGCAGTTCCAGAACTGTGAGCAGTTCCAGTACTGTGTGCAGTTCCAGAACTGTGTGCAGTTCCAGTACTGTGTGCAGTTCCAGCACTGTGAGCAGTTCCAGAACTGTGAGCAGTTCCAGTACTGTGAGCAGTTCCAGAACTGTGTGCAGTTCCAGTACTGTGAGCAGTTCCAGTACTGTGTGCAGTTCCAGCACTGTGAGCAGTTCCAGAACTGTGTGCAGTTCCAGAACTGTGTGCAGTTCCAGTACCGTGAGCAGTTCCAGTACCGTGTGCAGTTCCAGCACCGTGTGCAGTTCCAGCACCGTGTGCAGTTCCAGCACCGTGTGCAGTTCCAGAACCGTGTGCAGTTCCAGTACTGTGAGCAGTTCCAGAACTGTGTGCAGTTCCAGAACCGTGTGCAGTTCCAGTACTGTGAGCAGTTCCAGTACTGTGCAGTTCCAGTACCGTGTGCAGTTCCAGTACTGTGCAGTTCCAGCACCGTGTGCAGTTCCAGTACTGTGTGCAGTTCCAGTACTGTGCAGTTCCAGTACTGTGTGCAGTTCCAGTACTGTGCAGTTCCAGCACTGTGTGCAGTTCCAGCACTGTGAGCAGTTCCAGTACTGTGTGCAGTTCCAGAACTGTGTGCAGTTCCAGAACTGTGTGCAGTTCCAGTACTGTGTGCAGTTCCAGTACCGTGTGCAGTTCCAGCACCGTGTGCAGTTCCAGCACCGTGTGCAGTTCCAGTACTGTGCAGTTCCAGCACCGTGTGCAGTTCCAGTACTGTGCAGTTCCAGCACTAAGTGCAGTTCCAGCACTGTGTGCAGTTCCAGCACTGTGTGCAGTTCCAGTACTGTGTGCAGTTCCAGCACTGTGTGCAGTTCCAGTACTGTGCAGTTCCAGTACCGTGTGCAGTTCCAGCACCGTGTGCAGTTCCAGTACTGTGTGCAGTTCCAGTACTGTGCAGTTCCAGTACTGTGTGCAGTTCCAGTACTGTGCAGTTCCAGCACTGTGTGCAGTTCCAGCACTGTGAGCAGTTCCAGTACTGTGTGCAGTTCCAGTACTGTGTGCAGTTCCAGTACTGTGCAGTTCCAGCACCGTGTGCAGTTCCAGCACCGTGTGCAGTTCCAGCACCGTGTGCAGTTCCAGTACTGTGCAGTTCCAGCACCGTGTGCAGTTCCAGTACTGTGTGCAGTTCCAGAACTGTGTGCAGTTCCAGTACTGTGAGCAGTTCCAGTACTGTGTGCAGTTCCAGTACTGTGTGCAGTTCCAGCACTGTGAGCAGTTCCAGTACCGTGTGCAGTTCCAGTACCGTGTGCAGTTCCAGTACTGTGCAGTTCCAGTACCGTGTGCAGTTCCAGTACCGTGTGCAGTTCCAGTACTGTGCAGTTCCAGCACCGTGTGCAGTTCCAGTACTGTGCAGTTCCAGTACTGTGCAGTTCCAGCACTGTGTGCAGTTCCAGCACTGTGTGCAGTTCCAGCACCGTGTGCAGTTCCAGTACCGTGTGCAGTTCCAGTACCGTGTGCAGTTCCAGTACTGTGCAGTTCCAGTACCGTGTGCAGTTCCAGCACTGTGTGCAGTTCCAGTACTGTGTGCAGTTCCAGTACTGTGCAGTTCCAGTACTGTGTGCAGTTCCAGTACTGTGCAGTTCCAGCACTGTGTGCAGTTCCAGCACTGTGAGCAGTTCCAGTACTGTGTGCAGTTCCAGCACTGTGTGCAGTTCCAGTACCGTGTGCAGTTCCAGTACCGTGTGCAGTTCCAGTACTGTGCAGTTCCAGTACCGTGTGCAGTTCCAGCACCGTGTGCAGTTCCAGAACCGTGTGCAGTTCCAGTACGCACTGTGTGCAGTTCCGGTACTGTGTGCAGTTCCGGTACTGTGAGCAGTTCCGGTACTGTGTGCAGTTCCGGTACTCTGTGCAGTTCCGGTACTGTGAGCAGTTCCGGTACTGTGTGCAGTTCCAGTACTGTGTGCAGTTCCAGTACTGTGAGCATTTTCCAGTACTGTGCAGTTCCAGCACTGTGTGCAGTTCCAGCACTGTGAGCAGTTCCAGTACTGTGTGCAGTGCCAGCACTGTGTGCAGTTCCAGTACCGTGTGCAGTTCCAGTACCGTGTGCAGTTCCAGTACTGTGCAGTTCCAGTACCGTGTGCAGTTCCAGCACCGTGTGCAGTTCCAGTACCGTGTGCAGTTCCAGCACTGTGTGCAGTTCCAGTACTGTGTGCAGTTCCAGTACTGTGTCAGTTCCAGCACTGTGAGCAGTTCCAGTACTGTGTGCAGTTCCAGAACTGTGTGCAGTTCCAGAACTGTGTGCAGTTCCAGTACTGTGAGCAGATCCAGTACTGTGTGCAGTTCCAGTACTGTGTGCAGTTCCAGCACTGTGTGCAGTTCCAGCACAGTGTGCAGTTCCAGCACAGTGTGCAGTTCCAGCACTGTGTGCAGTTCCAGCACCGTGTGCAGTTCCAGCACTGTGCAGTTCCAGCACCGTGTGCAGTTCCAGTACTGTGCAGTTCCAGCACTGTGTGCAGTTCCAGCACTGTGAGCAGTTCCAGTACTGTGTGCAGTTCCAGTACTGTGTGCAGTTCCAGTACGTGTGCAGTTCCAGTACTGTGTGCAGTTCCAGTACTGTGCAGGTCCAGCACTGTGTGCAGTTCCAGCACTGTGTGCAGTTCCAGCACTGTGAGCAGTTCCAGTACTGTGTGCAGTTCCAGCACTGTGTGCAGTTCCAGCACTGTGAGCAGTTCCAGTACTGTGTGCAGTTCCAGCACTGTGTGCAGTTCCAGTACTGTGTGCAGTTCCAGTACTGTGCAGTTCCAGTACCGTGTGCAGTTCCAGCACCGTGTGCAGTTCCAGTACTGTGCAGTTCCAGCACTGTGTGCAGTTCCAGCACTGTGTGCAGTTCCAGTACTGTGCAGTTCCAGTACCGTGAGCAGTTCCAGCACTGTGTGCAGTTCCAGTACTGTGTGCAGTTCCAGCACTGTGAGCAGTTCCAGTACTGTGTGCAGTTCCAGCACTGTGTGCAGTTCCAGCACTGTGCAGTTCCAGCACCGTGTGCAGTTCCAGCACCGTGTGCAGTTCCAGCACCGTGTGCAGTTCCAGTACTGTGCAGTTCCAGCACTGTGTGCAGTTCCAGTACTGTGTGCAGTTCCAGCACTGTGTGCAGTTCCAGCACTGTGTGCAGTTCCAGTACTGTGTGCAGTTCCAGTACTGTGCAGTTCCAGTACCGTGTGCAGTTCCAGCACCGTGTGCAGTTCCAGTACTGTGCAGTTCCAGCACCGTGTGCAGTTCCAGTACTGTGCAGTTCCAGTACCGTGTGCAGTTCCAGCACCGTGTGCAGTTCCAGTACCGTGTGCAGTTCCAGTACCGTGTGCAGTTCCAGTACTGTGCAGGTCCAGCACTGTGTGCAGTTCCAGCACTGTGAGCAGTTCCAGTACTGTGTGCAGTTCCAGCACTGTGTGCAGTTCCAGTACTGTGTGCAGTTCCAGTACTGTGCAGTTCCAGCACCGTGTGCAGTTCCAGTACTGTGCAGTTCCAGCACTGTGCAGTTCCAGCACCGTGTGCAGTTCCAGCACTGTGTGCAGTTCCAGTACCGTGTGCAGTTCCAGCACTGTGTGCAGTTCCAGTACTGTGTGCAGTTCCAGTACTGTGCAGTTCCAGTACTGTGTGCAGTTCCAGTACTGTGCAGTTCCAGCACTGTGTGCAGTTCCAGCACTGTGAGCAGTTCCAGTACTGTGTGCAGTTCCAGCACTGTGTGCAGTTCCAGTACCGTGTGCAGTTCCAGTACCGTGTGCAGTTCCAGCACCGTGTGCAGTTCCCGCACCGTGTGCAGTTCCAGCACCGTGTGCAGTTCCAGCACCGTGTGCAGTTCCAGCACCGTGTGCAGTTCCAGTACTGAGCAGTTCCAGTACCGTGTGCAGTTCCAGCACCGTGTGCAGTTCCAGTACCGTGTGCAGTTCCAGTACCGTGTGCAGTTCCAGTACTGTGCAGGTCCAGCACTGTGTGCAGTTCCAGCACTGTGTGCAGTTCCAGCACTGTGAGCAGTTCCAGTACTGTGTGCAGTTCCAGCACTGTGCAGTTCCAGTACCGTGTGCAGTTCCAGTACCGTGTGCAGTTCCAGTACTGTGCAGTTCCAGTACCGTGTGCAGTTCCAGCACCGTGTGCAGTTCCAGTACCGTGTGCAGTTCCAGTACCGTGTGCAGTTCCAGCACCGTGTGCAGTTCCAGTACCGTGTGCAGTTCCAGTACTGTGCAGTTTCAGAACTGTGTGCAGTTCCAGAACCGTGTGCAGTTCCAGTACTGTGAGCAGTTCCAGTACTGTGTGCAGTTCCAGTACTGTGTGCAGTTCCAGCACTGTGTGCAGTTCCAGCACCGTGTGCAGTTCCAGCACCGTGTGCAGTTCCAGCACCGTGTGCAGTTCCAGCACCGTGTGCAGTTCCAGTACTGTGCAGTTCCAGTACCGTGTGCAGTTCCAGCACCGTGTGCAGTTCCAGTACTGTGTGCAGTTCCAGCACTGTGTGCAGTTCCAGTACTGTGTGCAGTTCCAGTACTGTGCAGTTCCAGTACCGTGTGCAGTTCCAGCACCGTGTGCAGTTCCAGTACCGTGTGCAGTTCCAGTACCGTGTGCAGTTCCAGCACCGTGTGCAGTTCCAGCACCGTGTGCAGTTCCAGTACTGTGCAGTTCCAGCACTGTGTGCAGTTCCAGTACTGTGTGCAGTTCCAGCACTGTGTGCAGTTCCAGTACTGTGTGCAGTTCCAGTACTGTGCAGTTCCAGTACCGTGTGCAGTTCCAGCACCGTGTGCAGTTCCAGACTGTGTGCAGTTCCAGTACTGTGCAGTTCCAGCACTGTGTGCAGTTCCAGCACTCTGAGCAGTTCCAGTACTGTGTGCAGTTCCAGCACTGTGTGCAGTTCCAGTACCGTGTGCAGTTCCAGTACTGTGCAGTTCCAGTACCGTGTGCAGTTCCAGCACCGTGTGCAGTTCCAGTACTGTGTGCAGTTCCAGTACTGTGCAGTTCCAGTACTGTGTGCAGTTCCAGTACTGTGCAGTTCCAGCACTGTGTGCAGTTCCAGCACTGTGAGCAGTTCCAGAACTGTGTGCAGTTCCAGAACCGTGTGCAGTTCCAGCACTGTGAGCAGTTCCAGTACTGTGTGCAGTTCCAGTACTGTGAGCAGTTCCAGTACTGTGTGCAGTTCCAGTACCGTGTGCAGTTCCAGTACTGTGCAGTTCCAGTACCGTGTGCAGTTCCAGCACTGTGTGCAGTTCCAGTACTGTGTGCAGTTCCAGTACTGTGTGCAGTTCCAGTACTGTGTGCAGTTCCAGCACTGTGAGCAGTTCCAGTACTGTGTGCAGTTCCAGAACTGTGTGCAGTTCCAGAACTGTGTGCAGTTCCAGTACTGTGAGCAGTTCCAGTACTGTGTGCAGTTCCAGTACTGTGTGCAGTTCCAGTACCGTGTGCAGTTCCAGCACTGTGTGCAGTTCCAGTACCGTGAGCAGTTCCAGTACCGTGTGCAGTTCCAGTACTGTGCAGTTCCAGTACCGTGTGCAGTTCCAGCACCGTGTGCAGTTCCAGTACTGTGTGCAGTTCCAGAACTGTGTGCAGTTCCAGAACTGTGAGCAGTTCCAGTACTGTGTGCAGTTCCAGTACTGTGTGCAGTTCCAGCACTGTGTGCAGTTCCAGCACAGTGTGCAGTTCCAGCACAGTGTGCAGTTCCAGCACTGTGTGCAGTTCCAGTACTGTGTGCAGTTCCAGCACTGTGAGCAGTTCCAGTACTGTGCAGTTCCAGTACCGTGTGCAGTTCCAGCACCGTGTGCAGTTCCAGTACTGTGTGCAGTTCCAGTACTGTGCAGTTCCAGTACTGTGTGCAGTTCCAGTACTGTGCAGTTCCAGCACTAAGTGCAGTTCCAGAACTGTGTGCAGTTCCAGAACTGTGTGCAGTCCAGCACTGTGTGCAGTTCCAGCACTGTGTGCAGTTCCAGCACTGTGAGCAGTTCCAGTACTGTGTGCAGTTCCAGCACTGTGTGCAGTTCCAGTACTGTGAGCAGTTCCGGTACTGTGTGCAGTTCCGGTACTCTGTGCAGTTCCGGTACTGTGAGCAGTTCCGGTACTGTGTGCAGTTCCGGTACTCTGTGCAGTTCCAGTACTGTGAGCAGTTCCAGAACTGTGTGCAGTTCCAGAACTGTGTGCAGTTCCAGTACTGTGAGCAGTTCCAGTACTGTGTG
>SSNP01000020.1:292071-330125 GCA_006937955.1 Pachypanchax playfairii | reverse complement strand
AGTACCGTGTGCAGTTCCAGTACTGTGCAGTTCCAGTACTGTGTGCAGTTCCAGTACTGTGCAGTTCCAGCACTGTGTGCAGTTCCAGCACAGTGTGCAGTTCCAGCAGTTCCGGCACTGTGTGCAGTTCCGGTACTGTGTGCAGTTCCGGTACTGTGAGCAGTTCCAGTACTGTGTGCAGTTCCAGTACTGTGCAGTTCCAGCACTGTGTGCAGTTCCAGCACTGTGAGCAGTTCCAGCACTGTGTGCAGTTCCAGCACAGTGTGCAGTTCCAGCAGTTCCGGCACTGTGTGCAGTTCCGGTACTGTGTGCAGTTCCAGTACTGTGAGCAGTTCCAGTACTGTGTGCAGTTCCAGTACTGTGTGCAGTTCCAGCACTGTGAGCAGTTCCAGTACTGTGTGCAGTTCCAGAACTGTGTGCAGTTCCAGAACTGTGTGCAGTTCCAGTACTGTGTGCAGTTCCAGCACCGTGTGCAGTTCCAGAACCGTGTGCAGTTCCAGTACTGTGTGCAGTTCCAGCACTGTGTGCAGTTCCAGAACAGTGTGCAGTTCCAGCACAGTGTGCAGTTCCAGCACTGTGTGCAGTTCCAGCACAGTGTGCAGTTCCAGCAGTTCCGGCACTGTGAGCAGTTCCGGTACTGTGTGCAGTTCCGGTACTCTGTGCAGTTCCAGTACTGTGAGCAGTTCCAGTACTGTGTGCAGTTCCAGAACTGTGTGCAGTTCCAGAACTGTGTGCAGTTCCAGTACTGTGAGCAGTTCCAGTACTGTGTGCAGTTCCAGTACTGTGTGCAGTTCCAGCACTGTGCAGTTCCAGCACTGTGTGCAGTTCCAGCACCGTGTGCAGTTCCAGTACCGTGTGCAGTTCCAGCACCGTGTGCAGTTCCAGCACCGTGTGCAGTTCCAGCACAGTGTGCAGTTCCAGCAGTTCCGGCACTGTGTGCAGTTCCGGTACTCTGTGCAGTTCCAGTACTGTGAGCAGTTCCAGTACTGTGTGCAGTTCCAGTACTGTGTGCAGTTCCAGTACTGTGCAGGTCCAGCACTGTGTGCAGTTCCAGCACTGTGAGCAGTTCCAGAACTGTGTGCAGTTCCAGAACTGTGTGCAGTTCCAGTACTGTGAGCAGTTCCAGTACTGTGTGCAGTTCCGGTACTCTGTGCAGTTCCGGTACTGTGAGCAGTTCCGGTACTGTGTGCAGTTCCGGTACTCTGTGCAGTTCCAGTACTGTGAGCAGTTCCAGTACTGTGTGCAGTTCCAGTACTGTGTGCAGTTCCAGCACTGTGAGCAGTTCCAGTACTGTGTGCAGTTCCAGTACTGTGTGCAGTTCCAGTACTGTGCAGGTCCAGCACTGTGTGCAGTTCCAGCACTGTGCAGTTCCAGCACTAAGTGCAGTTCCAGCACTGTGTGCAGTTCCAGTACTGTGTGCAGTTCCAGTACTGTGCAGTTCCAGTACTGTGTGCAGTTCCAGTACTGTGCAGTTCCAGCACTGTGTGCAGTTCCAGCACCGTGTGCAGTTCCAGTACTGTGCAGTTCCAGTACCGTGTGCAGTTCCAGCACTGTGTGCAGTTCCAGTACTGTGTGCAGTTCCAGTACTGTGTGCAGTTCCAGCACTGTGAGCAGTTCCAGTACTGTGTGCAGTTCCAGTACTGTGTGCAGTTCCAGTACTGTGCAGTTCCAGTACCGTGTGCAGTTCCAGCACCGTGTGCAGTTCCAGAACTGTGTGCAGTTCCAGTACTGTGCAGTTCCAGTACTGTGTGCAGTTCCAGTACTGTGTGCAGTTCCAGCACTGTGTGCAGTTCCAGCACCTGTGCAGTTCCAGTACCGTGTGCAGTTCCAGTACTGTGCAGTTCCAGCACTGTGTGCAGTTCCAGCACTGTGAGCAGTTCCAGTACTGTGTGCAGTTCCAGCACTGTGTGCAGTTCCAGCACAGTGTGCAGTTCCAGCACAGTGTGCAGTTCCAGCACTGTGTGCAGTTCCAGTACTGTGCAGTTCCAGTACCGTGTGCAGTTCCAGCACTGTGAGCAGTTCCAGTACTGTGTGCAGTTCCAGAACTGTGTGCAGTTCCAGAACTGTGTGCAGTTCCAGAACTGTGTGCAGTTCCAGTACTGTGAGCAGTTCCAGTACTGTGTGCAGTTCCAGTACTGTGTGCAGCTCCAGTACTGTGCAGTTCCAGCACTAAGTGCAGTTCCAGCACTGTGAGCAGTTCCAGTACTGTGTGCAGTTCCAGTACTGTGTGCAGTTCCAGCACTGTGAGCAGTTCCAGTACTGTGTGCAGTTCCAGAACTGTGTGCAGTTCCAGAACTGTGTGCAGTTCCAGTACTGTGAGCAGTTCCAGTACTGTGCAGGTCCAGAACTGTGTGCAGTTCCAGAACTGTGTGCAGTTCCAGTACTGTGAGCAGTTCCAGTACTGTGTGCAGTTCCAGTACTGTGTGCAGTTCCAGCACTGTGAGCAGTTCCAGTACTGTGTGCAGTTCCGGTACTGTGAGCAGTTCCGGTACTGTGTGCAGTTCCGGTACTCTGTGCAGTTCCAGTACTGTGAGCAGTTCCAGTACTGTGTGCAGTTCCAGTACTGTGTGCAGTTCCAGTACTGTGCAGGTCCAGCACTGTGTGCAGTTCCAGCACTGTGTGCAGTTCCAGCACTGTGAGCAGTTCCAGTACTGTGTGCAGTTCCAGTACCGTGTGCAGTTCCAGTACTGTGCAGTTCCAGCACCGTGTGCAGTTCCAGTACTGTGCAGTTCCAGTACTGTGCAGTTCCAGCACTGTGTGCAGTTCCAGCACTGTGTGCAGTTCCAGCACTGTGAGCAGTTCCAGTACTGTGTGCAGTTCCAGAACTGTGTGCAGTTCCAGTACTGTGTGCAGTTCCAGCACTGTGTGCAGTTCCAGCACAGTGTGCAGTTCCAGCACAGTGTGCAGTTCCAGCACTGTGTGCAGTTCCAGCACAGTGTGCAGTTCCAGCAGTTCCGGCACTGTGTGCAGTTCCAGTACTGTGCAGTTCCAGTACTGTGTGCAGTTCCAGTACTGTGCAGTTCCAGCACTAAGTGCAGTTCCAGCACTGTGTGCAGTTCCAGAACTGTGTGCAGTTCCAGCACTGTGAGCAGTTCCAGTACTGTGTGCAGTTCCAGTACTGTGTGCAGTTCCAGCACTGTGAGCAGTTCCAGTACCGTGTGCAGTTCCAGTACCGTGTGCAGTTCCAGCACCGTGTGCAGTTCCAGCACCGTGTGCAGTTCCAGCACCGTGTGCAGTTCCAGTACCGTGCAGTTCCAGCACTGTGTGCAGTTCCAGTACTGTGTGCAGTTCCAGTACTGTGCAGTTCCAGCACTGTGAGCAGTTCCAGCACTGTGTGCAGTTCCAGAACTGTGTGCAGTTCCAGCACTGTGAGCAGTTCCAGTACTGTGTGCAGTTCCAGAACTGTGTGCAGTTCCAGCACCGTGTGCAGTTCCAGTACCGTGTGCAGTTCCAGCACCGTGTGCAGTTCCAGTACCGTGTGCAGTTCCAGTACTGTGCAGTTCCAGCACCGTGTGCAGTTCCAGTACTGTGCAGTTCCAGTACCGTGTGCAGTTCCAGCACTGTGTGCAGTTCCAGTACCGTGTGCAGTTCCAGTACCGTGTGCAGTTCCAGTACTGTGTGCAGTTCCAGCACTGTGTGCAGTTCCAGCACAGTGTGCAGTTCCAGCACAGTGTGCAGTTCCAGCACTGTGTGCAGTTCCAGCACTGTGTGCAGTTCCAGCACTGTGAGCAGTTCCAGTACTGTGTGCAGTTCCAGTACTGTGTGCAGTTCCAGTACTGTGTGCAGTTCCAGAACTGTGTGCAGTTCCAGAACTGTGTGCAGTTCCAGTACTGTGAGCAGTTCCAGTACTGTGTGCAGTTCCAGTACTGTGTGCAGTTCCAGCACAGTGTGCAGTTCCAGCAGTTCCGGCACTGTGTGCAGTTCCGGTACTCTGTGCAGTTCCGGTACTGTGAGCAGTTCCGGTACTGTGTGCAGTTCCGGTACTCTGTGCAGTTCCAGCACCGTGTGCAGTTCCAGCACAGTGTGCAGTTCCAGCACTGTGTGCAGTTCCAGAACTGTGTGCAGTTCCAGAACTGTGAGCAGTTCCAGTACTGTGTGCAGTTCCAGTACTGTGTGCAGTTCCAGCACTGTGTGCAGTTCCAGCACAGTGTGCAGTTCCAGCACAGTGTGCAGTTCCAGCACTGTGTGCAGTTCCGGTACTGTGTGCAGTTCCGGTACTGTGAGCAGTTCCGGTACTGTGTGCAGTTCCGGTACTCTGTGCAGTTCCGGTACTGTGAGCAGTTCCGGTACTGTGTGCAGTTCCGGTACTCTGTGCAGTTCCAGTACTGTGAGCAGTTCCAGTACCGTGTGCAGTTCCAGCACCGTGTGCAGTTCCAGAACCGTGTGCAGTTCCAGCACTGTGTGCAGTTCCAGCACAGTGTGCAGTTCCAGCACAGTGTGCAGTTCCAGCACTGTGTGCAGTTCCAGCACTGTGAGCAGTTCCAGTACTGTGTGCAGTTCCAGAACTGTGTGCAGTTCCAGAACTGTGTGCAGTTCCAGTACTGTGTGCAGTTCCAGTACTGTGTGCAGTTCCAGAACGGTGCAGGTCCAGCACTGTGTGCAGTTCCAGCACTGTGTGCAGTTCCAGCACTGTGAGCAGTTCCAGTACCGTGTGCAGTTCCAGCACCGTGTGCAGTTCCAGCACCGTGTGCAGTTCCAGCACCGTGTGCAGTTCCAGCACTGTGTGCAGTTCCAGTACTGTGCAGTTCCAGTACTGTGTGCAGTTCCAGAACTGTGTGCAGTTCCAGAACCGTGTGCAGTTCCAGTACTGTGAGCAGTTCCAGTACTGTGTGCAGTTCCAGTACTGTGTGCAGTTCCAGCACTGTGAGCAGTTCCAGTACTGTGTGCAGTTCCAGAACTCTGTGCAGTTCCAGTACTGTGAGCAGTTCCAGTACTGTGTGCAGTTCCAGTACTGTGTGCAGTTCCAGCACTGTGTGCAGTCCCAGTACTGTGCAGTTCCAGTACCGTGTGCAGTTCCAGCACTGTGTGCAGTTCCAGCACAGTGTGCAGTTCCAGCACAGTGTGCAGTTCCAGCACTGTGTGCAGTTCCAGCACAGTGTGCAGTTCCAGCAGTTCCGGCACTGTGTGCAGTTCCAGCACTGTGAGCAGTTCCAGTACTGTGTGCAGTTCCAGCACTGTGTGCAGTTCCAGTACTGTGTGCAGTTCCAGTACTGTGGGCAGTTCCAGTACTGTGTGCAGTTCCAGTACTGTGTGCAGTTCCAGTACTGTGCAGTTCCAGCACTAAGTGCAGTTCCAGCACTGTGTGCAGTTCCAGTACTGTGTGCAGTTCCAGTACTGTGCAGTTCCAGTACTGTGTGCAGTTCCAGTACTGTGCAGTTCCAGCACTGTGTGCAGTTCCAGCACAGTGTGCAGTTCCAGCACAGTGTGCAGTTCCAGCACTGTGTGCAGTTCCAGTACTGTGTGCAGTTCCAGCACTGTGAGCAGTTCCAGTACTGTGTGCAGTTCCAGCACTGTGTGCAGTTCCAGCACAGTGTGCAGTTCCAGCAGTTCCGGCACTGTGTGCAGTTCCGGTACTGTGTGCAGTTCCGGTACTGTGAGCAGTTCCGGTACTGTGTGCAGTTCCGGTACTCTGTGCAGTTCCGGTACTGTGAGCAGTTCCGGTACTGTGTGCAGTTCCGGTACTCTGTGCAGTTCCAGTACTGTGAGCAGTTCCAGTACTGTGTGCAGTTCCAGCACTGTGTGCAGTTCCAGCACAGTGTGCAGTTCCAGCACAGTGTGCAGTTCCAGCACTGTGTGCAGTTCCAGCACCGTGTGCAGTTCCAGTACCGTGTGCAGTTCCAGCACCGTGTGCAGTTCCAGTACCGTGTGCAGTTCCAGTACTGTGCAGTTCCAGCACCGTGTGCAGTTCCAGCACCGTGTGCAGTTCCAGTACTGTGTGCAGTTCCAGTACTGTGCAGTTCCAGTACTGTGTGCAGTTCCAGTACTGTGCAGGTCCAGCACTGTGTGCAGTTCCAGCACTGTGTGCAGTTCCAGCACTGTGAGCAGTTCCAGTACTGTGTGCAGTTCCAGCACAGTGTGCAGTTCCAGCACTTCCGGCACTGTGTGCAGTTCCGGTACTGTGAGCAGTTCCGGTACTCTGTGCAGTTCCGGTACTCTGTGCAGTTCCAGTACTGTGAGCAGTTCCAGTACTGTGTGCAGTTCCAGAACTGTGTGCAGTTCCAGAACTGTGTGCAGTTCCAGTACCGTGTGCAGTTCCAGCACCGTGTGCAGTTCCAGTACTGTGTGCAGTTCCAGTACTGTGCAGTTCCAGTACCGTGTGCAGTTCCAGCACCGTGTGCAGTTCCAGTACTGTGCAGTTCCAGCACTGTGTGCAGTTCCAGTACTGTGCAGTTCCAGCACTGTGTGCAGTTCCAGCACTGTGAGCAGTTCCAGTACTGTGTGCAGTTCCAGTACCGTGTGCAGTTCCAGTACTGTGCAGTTCCAGTACCGTGTGCAGTTCCAGCACCGTGTGCAGTTCCAGCACCGTGTGCAGTTCCAGTACTGTGCAGTTCCAGCACTGTGTGCAGTTCCAGTACTGTGAGCAGTTCCAGTACTGTGTGCAGTTCCAGAACTGTGTGCAGTTCCAGAACTGTGAGCAGTTCCAGTACCGTGTGCAGTTCCAGCACCGTGTGCAGTTCCAGCACCGTGTGCAGTTCCAGTACTGTGCAGTTCCAGCACCGTGTGCAGTTCCAGTACTGTGTGCAGTTCCAGCACTGTGCAGTTCCAGTACTGTGTGCAGTTCCAGTACTGTGCAGTTCCAGCACTAAGTGCAGTTCCAGCACTGTGAGCAGTTCCAGTACTGTGTGCAGTTCCAGCACTGTGTGCAGTTCCAGCACTGTGTGCAGTTCCAGTACTGTGCAGTTCCAGCACCGTGTGCAGTTCCAGCACCGTGTGCAGTTCCAGTACTGTGCAGTTCCAGCACCGTGTGCAGTTCCAGTACTGTGCAGTTCCAGTACCGTGTGCAGTTCCAGCACTGTGTGCAGTTCCAGTACTGTGTGCAGTTCCAGCACTGTGCAGTTCCAGCACTGTGTGCAGTTCCAGTACCGTGTGCAGTTCCAGCACCGTGTGCAGTTCCAGCACCGTGTGCAGTTCCAGCACCGTGTGCAGTTCCAGTACTGTGCAGTTCCAGCACCGTGTGCAGTTCCAGTACTGTGTGCAGTTCCAGCACCGTGAGCAGTTCCAGAACTGTGTGCAGTTCCAGAACTGTGTGCAGTTCCAGCACTGTGTGCAGTTCCAGCACCGTGTGCAGTTCCAGCACCGTGTGCAGTTCCAGCACCGTGTGCAGTTCCAGTACTGTGCAGTTCCAGCACCGTGTGCAGTTCCAGTACTGTGCAGTTCCAGCACTGTGTGCAGTTCCAGTACCGTGTGCAGTTCCAGCACTGTGTGCAGTTCCAGCACCGTGTGCAGTTCCAGTACTGTGTGCAGTTCCAGTACTGTGCAGTTCCAGTACTGTGTGCAGTTCCAGTACTGTGCAGTTCCAGCACTGTGAGCAGTTCCAGTACTGTGTGCAGTTCCAGAACTGTGTGCAGTTCCAGCACCGTGTGCAGTTCCAGTACCGTGTGCAGTTCCAGCACCGTGTGCAGTTCCAGTACCGTGTGCAGTTCCAGTACTGTGCAGTTCCAGCACCGTGTGCAGTTCCAGCACCGTGTGCAGTTCCAGCACCGTGTGCAGTTCCAGTACTGTGCAGTTCCAGCACTGTGTGCAGTTCCAGTACTGTGTGCAGTTCCAGGACTGTGAGCAGTTCCAGTACCGTGTGCAGTTCCAGCACTGTGTGCAGTTCCAGCACCGTGTGCAGTTCCAGCACCGTGTGCAGTTCCAGTACCGTGTGCAGTTCCAGCACCGTGTGCAGTTCCAGCACCGTGTGCAGTTCCAGCACCGTGTGCAGTTCCAGTACTGTGCAGTTCCAGCACCGTGTGCAGTTCCAGTACTGTGTGCAGTTCCGGTACTGTGTGCAGTTCCGGTACTCTGTGCAGTTCCAGTACTGTGAGCAGTTCCAGTACTGTGTGCAGTTCCAGTACTGTGTGCAGTTCCAGTACTGTGCAGGTCCAGCACTGTGTGCAGTTCCAGCACTGTGTGCAGTTCCAGCACTGTGAGCAGTTCCAGTACTGTGTGCAGTTCCAGCACTGTGTGCAGTTCCAGTACTGTGAGCAGTTCCGGCACTGTGTGCAGTTCCGGTACTCTGTGCAGTTCCGGTACTGTGAGCAGTTCCGGTACTGTGTGCAGTTCCGGTACTCTGTGCAGTTCCAGTACTGTGAGCAGTTCCAGTACTGTGTGCAGTTCCAGTACTGTGTGCAGTTCCAGTACTGTGCAGGTCCAGCACTGTGTGCAGTTCCAGTACCGTGTGCAGTTCCAGCACTGTGTGCAGTTCCAGTACTGTGTGCAGTTCCAGTACTGTGCAGTTCCAGTACCGTGTGCAGTTCCAGTACTGTGCAGTTCCAGTACCGTGTGCAGTTCCAGCACCGTGTGCAGTTCAAGTACCGTGTGCAGTTCCAGTACCGTGTGCAGTTCCAGCACCGTGTGCAGTTCCAGCACCGTGTGCAGTTCCAGCACCGTGTGCAGTTCCAGTACTGTGCAGTTCCAGCACCGTGTGCAGTTCCAGTACTGTGCAGTTCCAGCACTGTGCAGTTCCAGCACCGTGTGCAGTTCCAGCACCGTGTGCAGTTCCAGCACCGTGTGCAGTTCCAGTACTGTGCAGTTCCAGTACTGTGTGCAGTTCCAGTACTGTGCAGTTCCAGCACTGTGTGCAGTTCCAGCACTGTGAGCAGTTCCAGTACTGTGTGCAGTTCCAGCACTGTGTGCAGTTCCAGTACCGTGTGCAGTTCCAGTACCGTGTGCAGTTCCAGTACTGTGCAGTTCCAGCACCGTGTGCAGTTCCAGCACCGTGTGCAGTTCCAGCACCGTGTGCAGTTCCAGTACTGTGTGCAGTTCCGGTACTCTGTGCAGTTCCAGTACTGTGAGCAGTTCCAGTACTGTGTGCAGTTCCAGCACTGTGTGCAGTTCCAGCACCGTGTGCAGTTCCAGTACCGTGTGCAGTTCCAGTACTGTGCAGTTCCAGTACTGTGTGCAGTTCCAGGACTGTGTGCAGTTCCAGCACTGTGTGCAGTTCCAGTACTGTGTGCAGTTCCAGTACTGTGTGCAGTTCCAGTACTGTGCAGTTCCAGCACCGTGTGCAGTTCCAGTACCGTGTGCAGTTCCAGCACCGTGTGCAGTTCCAGTACCGTGTGCAGTTCCAGCACCGTGTGCAGTTCCAGCACCGTGTGCAGTTCCAGCACCGTGTGCAGTTCCAGTACTGTGCAGTTCCAGCACCGTGTGCAGTTCCAGTACTGTGCAGTTCCAGTACCGTGTGCAGTTCCAGCACCGTGTGCAGTTCCAGTACTGTGTGCAGTTCCAGTACTGTGCAGTTCCAGCACTGTGTGCAGTTCCAGCACTGTGAGCAGTTCCAGTACTGTGTGCAGTTCCAGCACTGTGTGCAGTTCCAGCACAGTGTGCAGTTCCAGCACTGTGTGCAGTTCCAGCACTGTGTGCAGTTCCAGTACTGTGTGCAGTTCCAGTACTGTGCAGTTCCAGTACCGTGTGCAGTTCCAGCACTGTGTGCAGTTCCAGTACTGTGTGCAGTTCCAGTACTGTGTGCAGTTCCAGCACTGTGTGCAGTTCCAGCACAGTGTGCAGTTCCAGCACAGTGTGCAGTTCCAGCAGTTCCAGCACTGTGTGCAGTTCCAGTACTGTGTGCAGTTCCAGCACTGTGTGCAGTTCCAGTACTGTGTGCAGTTCCAGCACTGTGTGCAGTTCCAGTACTGAGCAGTTCCAGTACCGTGTGCAGTTCCAGCACCGTGTGCAGTTCCAGTACTGTGTGCAGTTCCAGCACTGTGAGCAGTTCCAGTACTGTGTGCAGTTCCAGTACTGTGTGCAGTTCCAGCACTGTGAGCAGTTCCAGCACAGTGTGCAGTTCCAGAACTGTGTGCAGTTCCAGTACTGTGAGCAGATCCAGTACTGTGTGCAGTTCCAGTACTGTGTGCAGTTCCAGCACTGTGTGCAGTTCCAGCACAGTGTGCAGTTCCAGCACAGTGTGCAGTTCCAGCACTGTGAGCAGTTCCAGCACTGTGTGCAGTTCCAGAACTGTGTGCAGTTCCAGAACCGTGTGCAGTTCCAGTACTGTGAGCAGTTCCAGTACCGTGTGCAGTTCCAGCACCGTGTGCAGTTCCAGCACCGTGTGCAGTTCCAGTACTGTGCAGTTCCAGCACCGTGTGCAGTTCCAGTACTGTGCAGTTCCAGCACTGTGCAGTTCCAGCACCGTGTGCAGTTCCAGCACCGTGTGCAGTTCCAGCACCGTGTGCAGTTCCAGTACTGTGCAGTTCCAGCACTGTGTGCAGTTCCAGTACTGTGTGCAGTTCCAGCACTGTGTGCAGTTCAGGGGGTCACAAACTTTCTGACAGACAGGAAGCAGCAGGTGAGGCTGCAGAAAGTAACATCCAGCACCTGTACCCTCAGCACCTGCATCCCCCAGGGATGTATCCCCTCCCCCCCAGGGATGTGTCCTGTCCCCCCCAAGGATGTGTCCTGCCCCCCCCAGGGATGTATCCTCTCCCCCCTGTTATTCTCCCTCTACACCACCAGCTGCTCCTTCATCTGTTAAACTCCTGAAGTTTGCAGAAGACACGATGGTCATCGTCCTCATTAGGGACGGAGACGAATCTGCTTACAGACAGGAAGTGGACCAGCTGGTCTTCTGGTGCAGTCAGAACCATGAATCAGGGTCATCAAGTAACATACTGGGCCAAATAAACCTGGTTCTGAAATGTGCAGACTAAAATCCATGAAGGAATATAAAATGTTATATAAAATGTTGTAAATACCATTTCACCTGTTTCTCGAGGTGTTACCGATGACTAAAGCTCTTCACAGAACAGTTATTGATGTTGATTATTATTTTCTTTCAATGATGAACCCATTCAGCCTTTAGCTAAAGTTTAATGATGACAGAACAACAGGAAGATACACCGACACAAACCTGAAGCTCTCCATTCAGAAAGCCTTTAAAAAAATGTAAAAATCCCATTTGCATGTAAATAACCTGCAAACACACGAGAAAATACTCCTTTTGGAAAAGGTTAGTGTGGACAAGGTCATATCTCAGACATGTTTAGCTGTATGTGGAAGTGTCACACTAACAGTTACTGCACATTGTATCACCATCATCCTCCTGCAGGCTTTGATTTTCCTTTCTACATATCACATGAAGCCTTTCCTCCTGATAAAATGATTTTAAATAAGAAGAAAAGCTGCAGGAAAAACAAATGCAGATTAAACCACCGAGAAGTCCTCTGAATGTTAAGTGTTTAAAATGCCTCCCAGCAGCTGAGTTTTGATGGAAAAAAGCTTTGGCAGAAACAATTACAGTAAAAGGGGGAGAGTGGCCTGTAAACTGGAACAGATGAATCCATTTCTTTTCCATTAGTAAAACAATTTTAGCCTGAACCTGCTTTCAATTTGTCTTTTACTCCTCTGCTGACAGCTAACGAGAGGTTTTCAAGGCAGAAATCAGAAACAAATGTCTATATTCTGTAGAAAGAATGAAAAACACGCCTAAATGAAAAGTTATCACATGACTTACAACCATTCTGTATGTTTCTTTGATCATGTTAAAGGTCCTCGACAAAGTGCAAAGTGTAAATGAGTTGGACTGAAAACTAGCTGCTAACAGAGGACGTAGCTGAAAGTTGAAATGACTGTTTAATGTCTTTTAAAGGAAATGCAGCAGCGTCTCTTTCATTCTCTGCTCTCGGAATATTTTAATGGAGGTGCAGCACTTCAGTCAACATCATGCAATCAGCTGATTGTTCCTGATTACTCAAATGTGACATGAAAATATTTCTCTTGCTTCAAACATGGAAAAGTTGAACTTCTCTATGATGTTGTGTTATACGATGGAGGGCGATGGTTCATGTGGAGTGAGTGACGGGCTGTGAACGTGTGATGTGGAACAGAACGTGTATCGATGGGGAACATGCAGAGATGCACGCTGTCAACACCCTGCAGCTGAGGACGAGACGAGGACCAGACGAAGACCAGACGAGGACATCGTGTCTGAAATGCATCAGTCTGGGAGGAAAATTTGGATTATTTGCTGCTTTTTCTCATTTTATGTAAAAGTCCATTTAATAGACAGAAATGGACCATCTGGAGATGTCAGGCTTTAAAATGTCACCAGAGTAACTGAAAGCTTCTTTTCTCAGGATTTATACAGCAAATTGAACCCTGTAAGAAAAACTAAACACACAGAAATAATCTGGTTTAGTTGTTGTAAATAAGTATTTTGGTGGGCTGCACGGTGGTGCAGCTGGTTAATGCAACTCCACCTGGGACCTTCCTGCATGGAGTTCACATGCATGACGTCACAAAAACATTCATGTCAGGTTAACTGGTCCAAGGTGTGGCTTGTGTCTGTGTGGTTCTGAGATGGACTGGCGTGTAACCCCGCCTCTCACCTGTTCACTGCTGAAGAGGAAGGATGGATGATGTTTTCTGACAAATAAATAAGTCAGTGCCTTTGGATGACTTCAGTTGTTAAACCTGATGAACAATTTGCAGCAAAAATCTCTCTAAAAAAACCAAAATAACTTGGAACCCAGAAGTAAACACTGATCTGAAGGCTGAAAAGGTTTTGCAGAAGTTATAAATTCATTAGCATTAAAAACGAGCATTAAGGGAAGCTGCACCCAACGTGACAGAAGATAAACTCTGTGGTTGCTGCTTGTTCATGATGGACCTGGTTTCAGTTTGTGTAGAAAGAGGACGTTCAGGTGGAGGGACGGATCCAGGAAACACCGACCGTTACCTGAAGATACTCCTCACTTTTCATTTTCACTAATATTTGTTCAAACTCACTTCATAAATAAAACCACTCTCAAAATCAGCTGATCATAAGAGATGAGATTTACCATCAGAGCTGAAAGTACGAGAGGATTTACTGTGTTACTGATAGAACCCAATCAGAGTCAGATTACTGTCATAAAGATGTGTATTAAAGAAGAAACTGTAAACTTAGACTCTGTGAGTTCTTGTATTAAGTGTTTAACTGACAGAGAACAGATACTCTACATGTTTGTATATAATTTGGTGCATGAATTGTTGATTAATAATACACATCTTTTTAACAGTAATTTTCCCTCATATATAAACACGTACTGTTCTACAGCAGCTGAAGTTCTTTGTATCATCACACACAGTCATTTCTTTACACACTGTTTCCTGGTACGATATTTGCATCTGATCAAATGTTAATATTGAGGTTTATTACAGACGCACATGCACCACTCAGGCATTCAGAGTTCATTAAATAATTCTAATTAAAGGCTAAATGGCAGAAATGACCAGGTGCCAATTTAAAAGGCTGTAAAGGTCCAATTCCAATCATTTACAGGATTTAACAGGTGATTTCATCCCGTTCCCGTCAGACCTGATCATCAGTGCAGGTTGAAGCTGCAGATATAAACATCCCAGAGCTGCATGGGAACAACATTTTCACTTTATTCTGACAATTCTCATGTTAATTTAATAAATCAGTCTTTACTCTATACTCGGTGTTGTCAGTGGTAGTTACATGGAGTCATGCTGATGTTGTAGATGATATTAAAAACAGAGAATTAAATCTGTTTTACATTTTCACTCACTGGTTCCAAACAGTCAATAAAATGCAGCATCCAGCTCAGAGTGTTGATGCTTCTTTGTATCTTATCTAAGATCTGAAGAAGTTCTCCTCATGGATCAGGTCTTCCATCGTCACCTTCCATCTAACTCAAACTAAGAACACGTCATACAAACTACTGAAGAAACTAAATGCTTCAGTGAGAAGGGTGGAACATCAACAAGCTGCCTATTGATGGATGACAAAGCAAGACTAGAAAAACATGGATTTGCATATACCCCCCCCACACACACACACACGCACACAGACCAACACACACACACACACACACACACACACACGCACACAGACACACACACAGACCAACACACACACACACACACACACACACACACACACGCACACAGACACACACACAGACCAACACACACACACAGAGGAGCTCACTTGTATTTCAGATGACAGCATCATGAGGACCAAAGCAAAGAGGACATGACTTCAGATTAGGGAACACTTTCCTGTGTTTACTTGTCACAGACTAATCCCTGGAACATTTTAATTGATTAAACAGGATTAGCTGGTGACTGTACAAAACACAGCTAGCTGCATCACTAAACCTGCCAAACACACCTCTGTGTAGCAGATCCATTCAACCTGCTCCAGGTTAGACAGAGTACACGAGCAGTCTGACTGGACAGAAAGAAACTCTGGGACAGTCCCAAACAAATCCCAGCCCCCCTCTCAGAACCAGGCTGCCTCGGACAACCATAAACCTGGATTACACGAGGAGTAAGACTCCAAACGTGCAAGATGGATGATCTCGTGCTGACAATCAGCTGACTCTGTGATTTTGAGCCATCAGCCTCTGTTAACGAGGTGAGCAGCAGATGAACAGAAACCTTTTGGTCCTTCCAGCTGAACCTTCTGCACCAGGAATCTGAGAAGCTGTGATGGTGCGAACCTGCAGAGGATTAATCTGCTGCTGTGGAAAATGAGAAGCCATTTATCTTGTCCCCTGGGCGTAATACTTTAAATCCTCCAGAGAGGAAGAACATCCAATTGATCTTTATCCTTCTCATCACTGGTCCAAACCTGTGTGCTGCTGGGTCAGTGCTGCAGCACACAGGTCAGAGCTGGCTGCAAACAGCACCTCTCAGCCAGTTAACATATGTATTATAGTTATCCAACAGCACACTGACTGGTTTCACCTTTAAAAGGAGAAAAGATGATTCAGTAGAATAGTGTGTCAGATTTACAGGAAGTTGTGTAGGTTGTATATTCAGAGAACACAATAAAGGCTCTTCTCACACAGACACATATGTTTTTCTTCTCAATGTTTCCAGAATGTACGTATGTGTGTTTATAGTGTTAATGTGACTGTGAGCACATACTGTATGTGTGAAATCAAACAGGCGATATTACAGTAGGTTCTGTAGGTACCAACACAGCAGACTGACAGTCAGAACCTGTTTCTTATGGCCAGTTAGTCTCCTTGAATCTGTCAAACTAATGCTAGTAAAAGTGTTACAGTCTACTCATATATATGAGTATATATATATATATATATATACTCACCGGCCACTTTATTAGGTACACCATGCTAGTAACGGGTTGGACCCCCTTTTGCCTTCAGAACTGCCTCAATTCTTCGTGGCATAGATTCAACAAGGTGCTGGAACGATGCTCAATTGGTACCAAGGGGCCCAAAGAGTGCCAAGAAAATATTCCCCACACCATTACACCACCACCAGCAGCCTGAACCGTTGATACAAGGCAGGATAGATCCATGCTTTCATGTTGTTGACGCCAAATTCTGACCCTACCATCCGAATGTCGCAGCAGAAATCGAGACTCATCAGACCAGGCAACGTTTTTCCAATCTTCTATTGTCCAATTTCGATGAGCTTGTGCAAATTGTAGCCTCAGTTTCCTGTTCTTAGCTGAAAGGAGTGGCACCCGGCGTGGTCTTCTGCTGCTGTAGCCCATCTGCCTCAAAGTTGGACGTACTGTGCGTTCAGAGATGCTCTTCTGCCTACCTTGGTTGTAACGAGTGGTTATTTGAGTCACTGTTGCCTTTCTATCAGCTCGAACCAGTCTGGCCATTCTCCTCTGACCATCAACAAGGCATTTCCGCCCACAGAACTGCCGCTCACTGGATATTTTTTCTTTTTGGGACCATTCTCTGTAAACCCTAGAGATGGTTGTGCGTGAAAATCCCAGTAGATCAGCAGTTTCTGAAATACTCAGACCAGCCATTCTGGCACCAACAACCATGCCACGTTCAAAGTCACTCAAATCACCTTTCTTCCCCATACTGATGCTCGGTTTGAACTGCAGGAGATTGTCTTGACCATGTGTACATGCCTAAATGCACTGAGTTGCCGCCATGTGATTGGCTGATTAGAAATTAAGTGTTAACGAGCAGTTGGACAGGTGTACCTAATAAAGTGGCCGGTGAGTGTATATATTGTCAGGTGGAAACAACAGCAGATGTCTAGAAACATCCAACAGAACAACATCTGGACCTGCCAGGATATGAGCTCATTTCTAGGAGGTGCCAGATTGAACTCCCAAGATCAAATAAACAGACACGATAAACAAACACACCTACGTATGTTTAACCTGAAGGTTTGTCTCCTCAGTCTAAAAGATCTTCTCCAGGAGCTCGTCAACATGCATTTAATTTAATTCCAGTCTGGTTTTGTTGTGTTTTCTGTCAGTAGTGGAACATTCTGGATCTTCTTCCATGGAACTCAACTTGATGGTTCTGGATGTTTCCTCTATTCCATCTGATCCAGTTGGGCTTGTGTCTCCTCTTGTGTCCACGTCCTGGACGTCGTCCTGCTACAGTCACATCAACATGATACTGTTTAATAATATGATCAGCTGATCAGAGGAACATGAAGCTGCTTGGAGACGGTCTGTAGTCTGTAACATGGAGCATCTGGTCTTTATCTGGTCCATGTTCAGGGTGGTGCACACAGTGATACCAGACTAGATCTTGTTAGTTCCTGTAAACAGACTGATGGATGATGGAGAGACTGAAGGAACCTGAGACCCTGATTATAGTTAAACACACTGAAACAAACTATAATGCAGGATTAAGAGTCTCTTTAGGATTACCAAGGAATCAGATTATATTAGAACACGTATAAAACCAACTTATCATTTATTTTCACAGTTGTCTCGTTTATTCTGTCACAAACTAAAGATACTAAAGTATACAATAAACAACAGCTTTAAACAGAGTCTGTGTATTTTTACAGTAAATCTTTCATCTGGATTAAGAGATTTAATAAAGAAACAGGAATTGATTTTCTTAATTGATATCCTTTTTTTTTTTGTCATTACATTTTGGACATGGTCTTCAAATGAAGCTATAATAAAGAAATTAAGTGGTTTGGGCTCCCAGGGGCATCTTATGTATGCTGATGTCCACAAGCTAATGAGAACAGGGGGAGAAGTGCATGTGGTGTTGAGAGCAGTCAAGCACTTGGACTGGGTTAACTGAGAGATCTAAGAACTCCCTGAATCCTTTTCTGATCATGCTTTGAATAATGAAGGCTAATATGAAGATTTGGCTGTACACCTCGCACAAAATTCAGTAATGAGACTAATAAGGACTTATAAATCTATTCATGTATTCAGTCGCTGGCCAAGCAACCGAGAAAAACAACTAAAAATGAAACTGACACATTGAGTCATGTTTCACTTTGACATTTAAAATTCAATTTGATCATGAAAAGGTAGATTTGTGTAAGGTAGCACTCAGTCACAGCAGGAGGCTTGACTGTCTGATGTCTGATGTCACTCAGAAACCATGCTTCAGCCACAATGGTAGTATGGGAATTTATTGAATCAGACATGATTAATAACTGGAGTCTATGATCATTTTATCAGCATTATCAATCACAGACAGATACTGAGTTATAAGATCAGGAGTCTGAGCGTTTAAATCAACACTCTGGAAGTATATTTATTTACTGAGAGGATCTTTTTTCTGTTAATGATCTCTACCCTTGATATTTATCAGCTGATTTGGTCATCTCACAGTTTAACAAGAACATACTAAATAAAAACCACAAACAGGAGACACCAGAGCACGTACGGAGGGCTCAACATGTATCTGTATGTTCGTGGATAATACAAACTGCACTGACGCTGCATGTGGTGCAAGTTCCATGTCTGTGACCAAGAAAAGAGCCTGCCAGAAATACACAATCAGTATCAATCAGTACAAAACTCTATTTAAAGGGAAAGTTCATGAATGTAGGTTTACACCTGGATCAAGATGGATGGATGGATGGATGGATGGATGGATGGATGGATGGATGGATGGATGGATGGATGGATGGATGGATGGATGGATGGATGGATGGATGGATGGATGGATGGATGATGGATGGATGGATGGATGGATGGATGGATGGATGGATGGATGGATGGATGGATGGATGGATGATGGATGGATGGATGGATGGATGGATGGATGGAGAGATGGATGGATGGATGGATGGAGTGATGGATGGATGGATGGATGGATGATGGATAGATGGATGGATGGATGGATGGATGGATGGATGGATGGATGATGGAAGGATGGATGGATGGATGGATGAAAGATGGATGGATGGATGGATGGATGGATGGATGGATGGATGATGGATGGATGGATGGAGGGAGGCAGGGATGGATGGATGGATGGATGGATGTTGGATGGATGGATGGATGGATGGATGGTTGGATGGTGGATGGATGGATGGATGATGGATGGATGATGGATGGATGGATGGATGGATGGATGGATGGATGATGGATGGATGGATGGATGGATGGATGGATGGATGGATGGATGGATGGATGGATGGATGGATGGATGGTTGGATGGTGGATGGATGGATGGATGATGGATGGATGATGGATGCATGATGGATGGATGGATGGATGGATGGATGGATGGATGGATGGATGGATGGATGGATGGTCTCAAACATCTGGCCCTCCAGAGACTGTCAAAGTGGGTGTGACCAATCGGGCAGAGTTGACAGCTGGGAAGGCCCTGCCCACAGGGAAAATCAGCTGATAAAGACACATCAACAACTGGTGACACTTCTGATGAAGGCAAATCTTTATATCTTTTTCTATACATATAAATAAAAAGCTGGATGGAGATTTTAGAGTTTTCCAACAGCGGTAAAAAATATTGTAACATTCATGTGTTCACCTGCTGCGTGTTCAACAAACACACCTTCAGATCAGACTGAAGGTTCTGCTGCTGTCTGCACGGGCCTGAAAAGGCTGTGAGGCTTAAACAGAACTTTTAGATGTAACAGTATCATGGTGAACATTTTGTTAGACAGGTTATTTTATTGTTTAACATTCAGCAATGATAATATATTAGTCTCTTGCATCTTTAATCTAAGAAAAGGAGATTAAAAATATATTATAAACCATTAAAAAGACCTACATTTCTTGCTGTAGTAAGAAAACATCACAAGCCTTTTAAGGCGGACGGTAACAGAATACTGCTGTGTGATTATAGGAAGGCTTTAGTATTAAAAAAAGAATCCTGCTCAACCTTGCAGGGTAGTAATCAGCATGGAAACCATGATGTGAACATGAGTAAAGTGGAACCTTTAACACGAGGACTGGATGAAGGAAACCAGGTTTTTAGAATGTGGTACAAACAACTATTAGTGAGCATCAGTTCTCTGTTGACAAGTGACAGATACATTATAATGAAAGGGAAAGTGAAACAATACATAAAACTGATCTCTCTCTCTCTCTCTCTCTCTCTCTCCACTCTGATGATCTCAGGCCTGACGGAGAGCTTCCTGTCTCCTGAATCAGGTCGGCCCACCGTGTAACACTAGAATGATTCCATAACAGTGGAGTTCTGCAAACACACCATGAGAGCTTCCAGGAATGGAAGGCTGATTTCACAGAGGAGGCAGTAGATGCAACAATAACAGATACGACAACACGTACAGCTGCTTGTTCTTTCATCAGACTTGTAGCATGAAAACCTGGGAGACTTCAAACAAAACACTCTTTACTGTGGATACAACAGGTTTAGACTTCTTGGCACTCCAGACATAAAAACAAGTTTTGGTTGTACATCACAGGTTGTCTTCTTTCCTGAGAGAAGAACTCTGAAAGTCTTCTGCAAAGTGTTTGTTTTCAAATAAACCTTTAAGGAATATCTTCAAAAACTCAACAGGATGACTGAAACAGAACTAAGTTCTTTGAATATTAAAGTACAATATTTCACTGACGTCTTACAATTCCTGGACAGTACCAGTCACAGATGGCTATTTTCATCCATTTTAGTCAAAAACCTGAAAATCTATCATAGAAGAGAAAATGTAAAGATGCTGAAGCACAAACCAGCTAGTGATGATCTCCAATTACACATCAAACAGACTCTTTTGGTTGGATTATATCAAAGAAATGGCTATTTATGCTAATTGTATGCAGCCATGTAGTGATTGCAGCCAATTTATGTGATGGCAAAAAGAAGCAAATGAAAGTGGATGCAATAACCACAGCTGCGAGGTAAACCGACCGCCGCAGTGTTCACCGACCAGCACGAGACAAGCTTCGGCCAAGACTGATTACTTACTCAGGCTCAGAGCGGAGTGGACAGACAGACGGACGGATGGACGGATGGATGAACAGATGGATGGACAGATGCTAGATCAGTGACCTTGAGTACTTTGAAAGCCGCCTATACATCCGATGTATCATTATTATTATTTTTTTTATTATTATTATTATTATTATATTTACAAGCAAAAAAGGCAATTATTGAGGTTTAATTACACTGATTTAGTATGTATGACACTTTTGGTATGTATGTCCTACACATGGCTGGTCATGGGACATTAACTGCTAATTAACTACTACTACAGTTGCACAATCTTACTTTTCATAATTGAGTCCCCACCCCCTCCCAGAGTGATCTCAAACATGTCCCAAACCTTTGTCTTTCAGACTAACAAACCCTGGTAAAACAGGCAGAAGTAATTAAAAATAGAGCAGACGGTTCCTGAAGACCAGAACTTGTTCAGATAACACAAAAAGTTCTGGGTCTAAAGAACCATCTACATCAGATTAACAGAACCTACAAGTAATTGCTTTCAAAAATAAGAGTGATCAAATTCAAGCAAGGTTCCAAGACAGAACCTGCAAGACGCATCAGTCCTTCAGTTTATCATCTAACCTGCATCATATTAGTCCTCACAGAATCTGGCTGACCCTGCTGCCCCCCCCCCCCTTCCCTCCACCCCCAGATAAGAAACAAAACAACAAGAAAAAACTGGTCAGAAATGCATCTGATGAGCTCCAATATGAATGATAATGTCAACATTTCATACAAATAAATAAGCAGACCAAGAAAATCAAGGGACACAAAAACACTTGCACTTATTTGGTCCTTCCTTTGTGCAGGAGAGAAGCTGAAAGACCTGAGAGCTGTTGACGTGTCTTTTTTTAATGGCACTGTTTTAGCTGGTTACCAGAGGGGATCGAACCATCAGCACGTTCAGCAGAAAGGAAAAAGGACAAGAAATCAATACTCCAGAAACAACTTCTACCAAAGTAGCTTCATGTCTGTTTTTCATTCCACTTCCACATTACTGTGAAAAGTGATACTGTGCAGATGTGCACATGGACAGGTTTGTTGTGTCCAGCAGGACAGACAGGTGCTCTGTCCTGTCTGTCCTGCTGGACACAACAAACCTGTCCATGTTTTGTCTCTCAGGATCGTTTCTGGCTGTTACTGGCCATAAAACTGCATGCAGAGCATTAAAAGAGGAAGTGGCTCAACATCCCTGTTGCAACATTCACTCGAACCACTTCAGCTGAACTCATTTTACGTCTGTCCTGAGGGGACACTAGCTGTCACACTGCCAACCTGGTCCTCTGCTCAGAACCAGCTATGTGACTCAGTCTGCTGGTGTAAGCTGCATGCTGTTTATTAGTGGAGGATTTTAAAGTCACAACTTCATGCTGGAGACATGGACATGAAGTCTGTCCTTTATTTAGTAAGACAGCAAGTTGCCTCAGAGATAAGAGGCAGTTTGAGTCCAGTTGCATGAGATCACTTGGAGTCACTGCAGACCCCTGAGTCCGTCTCCAGAGGCCCCTGCACATGTTCACACCTGTTCATACATGTTCACACCTGTTGTTTACACCTGGTGTTACACCTGGTGTTTCATTAAAGCTGCCAACACCTCTTCTTTTTATCTATTAATGCAAATTAAAACAGGTAATTATCAGGGATCGTTTGGCCAGAAGACTTTCTGCAGCACAGCAGTGAAACTCATGGGGGGGGGATGGGGGGTTCTGCATCCTTCCTCCCAGCTGCATGACACAGATCAGTGGTACACCACGCAGCCTCCCGCTCCACGGTGCAGAGCGGGTTCCGATCCAGATCTACAGACCCTGAACATCATGTAAACACCTGCGTCTCAGAACCTTCAGCAAGATGATCGTGAAAAGTTTCACTCACCCAGAAGAGCAGCTCCTTTCAGTTCTCCGCCCTGAGGCGGGGGGGTGGAGGAGGGGGGTCCGGAGGGATGTCCCGTTCGGATGCGGTGCCTGAGCCCACTGGTTCCTCACCGACACTCTGCGTCAGGTGTGTGTAGCACGATCAGCCGCTGACTTGACATGTATCCCATGTTTCACACCTTCTCTTCCGGAACACGGAGACCCCGCTCCGCTCCCCTTTTCCTGCGGGTTCCTGTTGAAGGCAGCTGGATGCTTGTTGCACCACCGCGACGTGCACGGAGCAGCACGAGCACTTTGACTCGGGCAGCCTCCTTTTGTCGCAGGTCGGCAGCGCACGGATCCTAACAACTTTTATTATTCCACCAGGACTGGACCGACGGGTCCTAGAAACCACCAGATCCCGCAGAACAAGCAGCGACTAAACGCTGCCATGAACTCCAAGATTCAATGTTTCAACTCAGTTTCATTATGATGAAGATGAAGTCTGAACCAAACTACAAGCTTTAAACCCACCCGAGCCGCACGAACCACACAGCCGTCTTTATGCGTATTTTGTACCGACCAGACTGGACTGAGTGTATTTAGGGCGAATAGCGCCTCTACTGGCCACCGTGAGGATCGTTCAGTTAAAGATTCCATAGAACATCTCGGAACTCTCGAGTCGTTCCTGACCAGAACATGCACGTTCTCTATAACTCAATGTGTTTATGAAAAAAAAACTGCCGGAAATACTTTCTGTTTAAAACCGACCTATTGCTGTAACAATTTAACCCTACATTAACTCTGTTACGTGAATTCTTCCATGTGACCTGTGAAGGTCAAGCTGGGTGGTTCCTGCTGCACTTTGGAGATTTTTTTTTTTTTTTTAGTTTAGTTTTTTTTTTTTTTGCTGCAGTTTAGTCTACAGTCTAATAATTAATCACACACTCACATTCTAATGTTGAGTTGTTGATCTGTTAAAGTTTACACATTGCACCATTGTTTCCGGTCCATTTTATGACCTTTTCAGGATAAAAACTTGTTAGATTTACTTCCTAATAAAACAAACTGCCTCAAATATAGGGGACTTATTTATTAAACATCCCTAAATGTGACCTATAGACGCCAGCCCTCATCTAGATCAACACATGCGCATTAAGGGTTCATTTATTTAGCTTTTATCTTTAATGCGTCACTCGTATGTTTGCAACATATCTTCAGACTTTTTGCTTTCACAGTTGATATATATCACAACCTCAACAGAGCAACAGTCAGTCAGTCATTATCTATAACTGCTTGTTCCTGTTCAGGGTCATAATCAGCTGGTGTTTATCTCTAGCAGTCATTTGGTGAGAGGCGTGGTCACACCTGGACAGGTTACCTGTCCTTCACAGGGCCACATATAGACAGACAACCATTTACACACACATGTGCATGCATGAACACATGCACCGCACACACAAAAACACACTACAGGGACAATTTAGCATTACCAATTAACCTCTAGCATGTATTTGGTTTTTTTGGAGGAAACCAGTGTCTCCAGAGAAAACCCACACATGCACGAGGAGAACATGCAAACTCCATGCAGACAGGGCCCAGCCTGGTTTAAAACCCAAGACTTCCTTGTTACAAGGCCACAGTGATGCCCACTGCACCACCGTGCAGCCCCAGAGCAAAAGTACATTACAAATTAATTTATTGATTGTGTTGCAGCGGCCACACATTGTAAGTCTGCATCCAAAATAAACATTTAAGTATTTTCCAGAGTGACTTTGAGCTGCTGCCAGCATTATTAAGTCAAGAAACAACCTTGACCTACAATAATTTGATTGATCACCATCTTTATTACTGTTTACATTCTGTGTGAATCATTTAACAACCTTGGAGAGGCATTGGCTTTAGCAGCGGAAGTAGAAGATCACTGACCTGGAGGAAAAATAAGCTAGAAAATGATACATGTTAAAATCTCTCATTTGACCAACTAATTTGACCAGTAATACATGGATGTTCTGATCTAATATTACATGTAGTGGTGATTAAAAATATTTTAGAATATTTCATTTATATACTGTTAGCTATTATAGACATTTGCATACAACTTTGAAAACATAGTTTTCATTCAGACAACTCTCACGGATGTTTAAATATCTCTATTGTAAAATATTCTTGATTTCAATTTCTATCTCATCACTCAGTGATCATGCTGCACAACATGCATGGAGGGATGTGAATAATATATTCCCCACAACCTTGGCTGGACACTAGTCTCCACATGCGAGGAGTGATGATGGTGTCATGGAGGGCTGAAGAAAAAACAGCAGCAGCATGTGCAGGCAGGATGTGGATGGATGCATGACTGGAGCCCCAGCAGCATGTGCAGGCAGGATGTGGATGGATGCATGACTGGAGCCCCAGCAGTATGTGCAGGCAGGATGTGGATGGATGCATGACTGCAGTCCCAGCAGTATGTGCAGGCAGGATATATGGATGCATGACTAGAGCCCCAGCAGCATGTGCAGGCAGGATATATGTATGCATGACTAGAGCCCCAGCAGTATGTGCAGGCTGGATTTGGGTGGATGCATGACCGGAGCCCCAGCAGCATGTGCAGGCAGGATATAGAGATGCATGACTGCAGCCACAGCAGCATGTGCAAGCAGGATGTGGATGGATGCATGACTGGAGCAAGGCAGAAAGTTTGCAGTTTAAACAAACCGCTCATGCTGATAGCTTTGCTTGGTAGGTTGTGTAGAGTGGGAGTGTGAGATCACATGTGAAGCAGCAGCACAGCTTGAGTTGTCTGCCTGAACTAGTTTTGTAGGCTTCCCCACATCAGCTGATATGATTCCTCAGACATCAAGCAGCTCTGGTAGAGTAAAACAAGATGGAGGCTGGATTTAGACACAAGTTAAACTGAAGTTTTACTGATGTCTGAAACAGTTATCCATAAAAAGCCATCAAGAGTTAAGCTTAAGCAACATCTTGATAAACAGAGACATGCAGAAGCACATTTATCAGCTCATCCATGAAAAGTTATGAAAATGTTAAAAATGACAGTCCTGTTTCAAGTTTTTTTTATTGCATAATGAGCTTCATAAGGCTTGTGTATGAGTGACATGTCTCAGACTTGAAAGACCTGTCCTCCCTCAGCAGAGGGAGTGAAACATCTTCAAGTTCAAATGCCATGACTTCTCCACATCACCGAGGGGAGCGAGGCCTTAAAGAGGACAATCAGATAAAAAAAGGACCTGCAGAAGTTAAAAACAGGGATTATTTGCTGTGTGACTGTTAATTGCTGCATTAACACAGTTCAGAATCAATGAAATAACATTTCTGACAAATACTCACTCTAAACACTTATAGAAGCAACACACCAGTATACACACACTGTCTGCATGTGTTTATTCACTACACGGTCTGTCTGAGCTTCATGACAGCAGCCATGGATCACAGAGACATGAAACATGATCGTCACGCTGCACAACCGTATGACTGAAGACAGAATACACATTCTAAAAAATCCATCAGATGATGGATTACAAACAGAGAGACACCAGCTCCTCCCAACCTGAACAGGATCAAGCAGGTTTAGAAAACAGAGGGATGCAAAGACTTTTATTATTTTTGTGTTTTAACGCTGGGAGCTGGAACTTTTCCTCATTACACTGTTTCCCAGGTTCCTGCCTGAATTCAGAAAACATCAAACTGTATCTGCTATTTCTGAGACATGGTCTCACTGTCCCAGCAGGTCTCTGGTCTCATCACCAGGAAATTCCACTTTGCATAACATATTTGCAGTCAGCCTGCCTACACATGGACACCAAAGCCAAATTCCACTGCAGGATAACTTCTGTGTCTGAACTCAGTCAGGAAAGATTCACATAAACTCACATAAAATCACATAAACTCACATAAAATCACATAAACTCACATAAACTCACATAAAATCACATAAACTCACATAAAATCACATAAANTGATATATATCACAACCTCAACAGAGCAACAGTCAGTCAGTCATTATCTATAACTGCTTGTTCCTGTTCAGGGTCATAATCAGCTGGTGTTTATCTCTAGCAGTCATTTGGTGAGAGGCGTGGTCACACCTGGACAGGTTACCTGTCCTTCACAGGGCCACATATAGACAGACAACCATTTACACACACATGTGCATGCATGAACACATGCACCGCACACACAAAAACACACTACAGGGACAATTTAGCATTACCAATTAACCTCTAGCATGTATTTGGTTTTTTTGGAGGAAACCAGTGTCTCCAGAGAAAACCCACACATGCACGAGGAGAACATGCAAACTCCATGCAGACAGGGCCCAGCCTGGTTTAAAACCCAAGACTTCCTTGTTACAAGGCCACAGTGATGCCCACTGCACCACCGTGCAGCCCCAGAGCAAAAGTACATTACAAATTAATTTATTGATTGTGTTGCAGCGGCCACACATTGTAAGTCTGCATCCAAAATAAACATTTAAGTATTTTCCAGAGTGACTTTGAGCTGCTGCCAGCATTATTAAGTCAAGAAACAACCTTGACCTACAATAATTTGATTGATCACCATCTTTATTACTGTTTACATTCTGTGTGAATCATTTAACAACCTTGGAGAGGCATTGGCTTTAGCAGCGGAAGTAGAAGATCACTGACCTGGAGGAAAAATAAGCTAGAAAATGATACATGTTAAAATCTCTCATTTGACCAACTAATTTGACCAGTAATACATGGATGTTCTGATCTAATATTACATGTAGTGGTGATTAAAAATATTTTAGAATATTTCATTTATATACTGTTAGCTATTATAGACATTTGCATACAACTTTGAAAACATAGTTTTCATTCAGACAACTCTCACGGATGTTTAAATATCTCTATTGTAAAATATTCTTGATTTCAATTTCTATCTCATCACTCAGTGATCATGCTGCACAACATGCATGGAGGGATGTGAATAATATATTCCCCACAACCTTGGCTGGACACTAGTCTCCACATGCGAGGAGTGATGATGGTGTCATGGAGGGCTGAAGAAAAAACAGCAGCAGCATGTGCAGGCAGGATGTGGATGGATGCATGACTGGAGCCCCAGCAGCATGTGCAGGCAGGATGTGGATGGATGCATGACTGCAGTCCCAGCAGCATGTGCAGGCAGGATATATGTATGCATGACTAGAGCCCCAGCAGTATGTGCAGGCTGGATTTGGGTGGATGCATGACAGGAGCCCCAGCAGCATGTGCAGGCAGGATATAGAGATGCATGACTGCAGCCACAGCAGCATGTGCAAGCAGGATGTGGGTGGATGCATGACTGGAGCCCCAGCAGCATGTGCAGGCAGGATGTGGATGGATGCATGACTGCAGTCCCAGCAGCATGTGCAAGCAGGATGTGGGTGGATGCATGACTGGAGCCCCAGCAGCATGTGCAGGCAGGATGTGGATGGATGCATGACTGCAGCCACAGCAGCATTTGCAAGCAGGATGTGGGTGGATGCATGACTGGAGCCCCAGCAGCATGTGCAAGCAGGATGTGGGTGGATGCATGACTGGAGCCCCAGCAGCATGTGCAGGCAGGATGTGGATGGATGCATGACTGCAGTCCCAGCAGCATGTGCAGGCAGGATGTGGATGGATGCATGACTGGAGCAAGGCAGAAAGTTTGCAGTTTAAACAAACCGCTCATGCTGATAGCTTTGCTTGGTAGGTTGTGTAGAGTGGGAGTGTGAGATCACATGTGAAGCAGCAGCACAGCTTGAGTTGTCTGCCTGAACTAGTTTTGTAGGCTTCCCCACATCAGCTGATATGATTCCTCAGACATCAAGCAGCTCTGGTAGAGTAAAACAAGATGGAGGCTGGATTTAGACACAAGTTAAACTGAAGTTTTACTGATGTCTGAAACAGTTATCCATAAAAAGCCATCAAGAGTTAAGCTTAAGCAACATCTTGATAAACAGAGACATGCAGAAGCACATTTATCAGCTCATCCATGAAAAGTTATGAAAATGTTAAAAATGACAGTCCTGTTTCAAGTTTTTTTTATTGCATAATGAGCTTCATAAGGCTTGTGTATGAGTGACATGTCTCAGACTTGAAAGACCTGTCCTCCCTCAGCAGAGGGAGTGAAACATCTTCAAGTTCAAATGCCATGACTTCTCCACATCACCGAGGGGAGCGAGGCCTTAAAGAGGACAATCAGATAAAAAAAGGACCTGCAGAAGTTAAAAACAGGGATTATTTGCTGTGTGACTGTTAATTGCTGCATTAACACAGTTCAGAATCAATGAAATAACATTTCTGACAAATACTCACTCTAAACACTTATAGAAGCAACACACCAGTATACACACACTGTCTGCATGTGTTTATTCACTACACGGTCTGTCTGAGCTTCATGACAGCAGCCATGGATCACAGAGACATGAAACATGATCGTCACGCTGCACAACCGTATGACTGAAGACAGAATACACATTCTAAAAAATCCATCAGATGATGGATTACAAACAGAGAGACACCAGCTCCTCCCAACCTGAACAGGATCAAGCAGGTTTAGAAAACAGAGGGATGCAAAGACTTTTATTATTTTTGTGTTTTAACGCTGGGAGCTGGAACTTTTCCTCATTACACTGTTTCCCAGGTTCCTGCCTGAATTCAGAAAACATCAAACTGTATCTGCTATTTCTGAGACATGGTCTCACTGTCCCAGCAGGTCTCTGGTCTCATCACCAGGAAATTCCACTTTGCATAACATATTTGCAGTCAGCCTGCCTACACATGGACACCAAAGCCAAATTCCACTGCAGGATAACTTCTGTGTCTGAACTCAGTCAGGAAAGATTCACATAAACTCACATAAAATCACATAAACTCACATAAACTCACATAAAATCACATAAACTCACATAAAATCACATAAACTCACATAAAATCACATAAAATCACATAAAATCACATAAAATCACATAAACTCACATAAAATCACATAAACTCACATAAAATCCCATAAAATCACATAAAATCACATAAACTCACATAAACTCACATAAAATCACATAAACTCACATAAAATCACATAAAATCACATAAACTCACATAAACTCACATAAAATCACATAAAATCACATAAACTCACATAAACTCACATAAAATCACATAAAATCACATAAACTCACATAAAATCACATAAACTCACATAAAATCACATAAAATCACATAAACTCACATAAAATCACATAAAATCACATAAACTCACATAAAATCACATAAAATCACATAAAATCACATGATTAACCTAAACATTATCACGAGCATCATCTAGTGCTGTCAGTCAGAGACTCTAGTGACTGTAAGTCCAACCTGTTCTCATCCAGGGTTCCATGCAGGGTTCCATATAGGGTTCTATCCAGGGTTCCATCCAGGGTTCTATCCAGGTTTCTATGCAGGGTTCCATCAGAACAGGAACAGGAATCTCTTTGACCCGTCGTTTCTGTGATCACCTCTCCAAACACCTCTTTCACTCACTAACACTCCAGATCACACTGCTCTACTTTCACTCTGTCTTTTGATTGGACACTGTCTTTTGATTGGACACTCTGTCTTTTGATTGGACACTGTCTTTTGATTGGACACTGTCTTTTGATTGGACACTCTGTCTTTTGATTGGACACTCTGTCTTTTGATTGGACAAAGTACTCCACGTGTCTAATAAATGTTGCTTAGACTAAAGTCTAAACCTTCTTATATTTTCATTAGCTGCATCTCCTACAGACATGGCAGGTCCTTCTGCTTTAACACTGAAGTAACTGGTATGAGCCACAACTTACACGTTCCCTTCTCTGGTGCAGACGTGTTAGAAGTTCATTTGGTTTCTTGGCAACAGCTTCAGCCTCACAACACAACTCAGACCAACATCATGGGACAAGAGACAGAACGTCCTTCCTCCCAGCAAAATAAGATACAAATACAGTCAAATTCTCTTCAGTCTTTTGAGTCCCAGATGTTTGATACGTGCACATCCATCATATGAATCATAGCAGGATGAATAACAGCCTTCCTTAAGGATTGTCAGCTGGGTCATATTTAACCTGTAACATGAAACCAACATTAGAGAATGTCTGCAGTAAAACTGCTTCAACTGTTGAGCAGCATCAGATAAAGAAACCTGAGTAACTACAAAATACACACGTTCAATAATAATCTCATTTATATGGGAAAAGCTTTTCAACACAGATTAACTGGCCGTGTCACACTTGGTGGCAGCAACTGCAATCAGACAACTTTCACATATCTGTGGGGACATTTTGTGTTAATTTAAATTCAGACACATTTTAAAGTCTTCTGACAGGAACGGGTTGTTTAAAGCTTTGACTAACCCTAANTCACATAAAATCACATAAAATCACATAAACTCACATAAAATCACATAAAATCACATAAAATCACATAAAATCACATAAAATCACATAAACTCACATAAAATCACATAAAATCACATAAACTCACATGATTAACCTAAACATTATCACGAGCATCATCTAGTGCTGTCAGTCAGAGACTCTAGTGACTGTAAGTCCAACCTGTTCTCATCCAGGGTTCCATGCAGGGTTCTATCCAGGTTTCTATGCAGGGTTCCATCAGAACAGGAACAGGAATCTCTTTGACCCGTCGTTTCTGTGATCACCTCTCCAAACACCTCTTTCACTCACTAACACTCCAGATCACACTGCTCTACTTTCACTCTGTCTTTTGATTGGACACTGTCTTTTGATTGGACACTCTGTCTTTTGATTGGACACTCTGTCTTTTGATTGGACACTGTCTTTTGATTGGACAAAGTACTCCACATGTCTAATAAATGTTGCTTCCTGTTGACATGTAAAGAAGTGGCAGGGTGCGAGACTAAAGTCTAAACCTTCTTATATTTTCATTAACTGCATCTCCTACAGACATGGCAGGTCCTTCTGCTTTAACACTGAAGTAACTGGTATGAGCCACAACTTACACGTTCCCTTCTCTGGTGCAGACGTGTTAGAAGTTCATTTGGTTTCTTGGCAACAGCTTCAGCCTCACAACACAACTCAGACCAACATCATGGGACAAGAGACAGAACGTCCTTCCTCCCAGCAAAATAAGATACAAATACAGTCAAATTCTCTTCAGTCTTTTGAGTCCCAGATGTTTGATACGTGCACATCCATCATATGAATCATAGCAGGATGAATAACAGCCTTCCTTAAGGATTGTCAGCTGGGTCATATTTAACCTGTAACATGAAACCAACATTAGAGAATGTCTGCAGTAAAACTGCTTCAACTGTTGAGCAGCATCAGATAAAGAAACCTGAGTAACTACAAAATACACACGTTCAATAATAATCTCATTTATATGGGAAAAGCTTTTCAACACAGATTAACTGGCCGTGTCACACTTGGTGGCAGCAACTGCAATCAGACAACTTTCACATATCTGTGGGGACATTTTGTGTTAATTTAAATTCAGACACATTTTAAAGTCTTCTGACAGGAACGGGTTGTTTAAAGCTTTGACTAACCCTAACTCCAAAAACAGCTGAAGCAACCCCGACCATCAATCACTCTTCTACCATGTTTGATCCTCAGTATGATGTTGGTTTTTTAAATGCAGTGATAATTTTGGATGAACGTAACTATATGAGATATATTGTTATCTAACTTTATCTAGTAATGATGGGATGAGTGTAATTACCCTCTGAAGTTCTAGTCTTGGATGTTCGATCCTGAATGATCTGGTAAAGATGTTTTATTCTGTTCTTGGTGTGTAAATAGTGACTGTTTCACTGTTTGGTGAAATTAGTTTTAGTATTGCATGTTAAAGTTGGTACAGATGTTTATACATTTAGATTTGATGATGCTGTCTGTCAGTTTTATGAGGCGTCGTTGAGTTAAACATGAATAAAATGACCTGAACGCTGATTTATTTGTTCATGCTGGTTTTATATTATCTCATATCTTATATTACCTCCGGTGGTCCTTTGGGACGAACCTTCTGCCCTGCAGACGGTGGGACGGTGTCATTCTTTCACATCAGACCTGACTGGTTCATCTGTAGGACAACCCGCTCAGCCATGTGACTCTAAAACATCAAGAAGCCAAAACATGTTTCTGTTTTGGGTCTTTTACCTGAACATGATGGAGATGTGTGACGTTAGTGATTCAGACTGCTGGACGTCTGTTAACACAATCATCTGTTTGAGAATATTGACACAATATAAAACATAATGATGGTGTCATGAAGGGACTGTAGAGTAACAGCTCCCCCTGCTGGGCTGAAATCATAACTCAAACAAACTGAGAATGTTCAAACCATAACAACACGACTATCAGCTGACAGTTTAATGATTCTTTTTGGTTTTTACATCCATTTGAGGAGATAATAAGATCTGCAGCAGCAAGTCGGAGATAAAGGTTTCTAAGTTGGTTCAAACAGCACAGAACAGGATTTTATTCATTTCAGTAAAAACACATTTGTGCACCATTTATTGTAAATATTTTAATATCCTGATTGATCCTGATGAGGTGAGTCAGGTCCATCACTTCTAGTCACCTTTTGAGAGATCCACATTTCAAAACATCTAAATCATGTAAAACTACATTCATGTCTGAATACAGAGTCTTATAGTACTATGTTATATTATGAAGTACTCTGATATAACAGACGAGACGTGTCACAGATCTGATCAGACTTGTTCCTGCTGCTCAGATTAAAACTGGTGACGCTGCTTTTTAAACCTCTAATTAAAAATACGGATCATAAAAAGCTCCAATAGTTTCAGACTTTTCATCGTTAGGTATGAAATACAGATGGATTTATTGTGGCACGTCCGTCTTATTAAACTCTGTTTCTTGAAGGTATTTCAGATCTTCCACATACTGACGCTCTTCAAAGTGTCGATGCTCCTCTGCATTTAGTCTAAAAGAGGTTTTTACAGATTTTTGTTTGATTCCAGTCTGTTTGCTGCTGCTCCTGCTTCCTGGCTCTTCTTAAGTGGGCGGAGCTTGTTTTGTTTTAGATTCCAGACATTTCAGAGGTTTTGCTGTTATATCTGAATGTTTTAACACTTTCATGCTAGCTGATGTAAAACTTCAAGTAATGATCAATAAGACACTGATGTACAGGGACCATGGAACTCATCTCTAATCTCTTTGGAAGTTCTGGACCCTTTAATGAATGTTTACATTATTAATTCTATCATCAGGTTTCATCACGTCCATATGCAGGTTGACTTAATGAACCTGAAACCTCTGAATAATATCAGGAACATCAAGCTGCCTTTACGTTTCACATGCTTATTAAATCATTCCTGTGTTCCGGTTGGCAGCTTCCATCACAACAAACAGCTCAGTCCGTGTAGTTTCACACAGACTGACGCTTCAGATAATAAACAAGACAGAATTTTGTTTAACATTTCAAATTATGTTTAGTCACGTCAAGGTGCGCGTCCTTTTAGACCAGGTCCGTTAGATTTTTAAAATATTCAGCTGAACCAAAAGTTTAAAACATTTGATGATTTGAACTAATTTAAAAACTATTTCTAACTCGTCAGTTTAGAGTTTGTTCAGTGACGAGGTCATCAGGTGCTTCCTTAACGAAGAGGAACAATGTTTTATATGTAGAATCAGAAATCCATGTAGGAATCCAGTATAATAAAAACAAATAAATAACTAGTGGTAAAAACTAACTAACTAACTGTCTGACATACAACAACCTTTACATTTAAATAAAATCTAACCTTTTATTCACATCACGGCGTCAGAACAGAAATAATAAAACACTGATGTTTCACATCAGAGACGTTTGTTTCTAAAAGTGTTTAAATTACTGAGGTACTTAATGAAAAGTATCTCAAACTGTCGTGAACTACAAAGAACACAAAGTCTGGATAAATAACAAGATAAATAATCTTTATTTCAACATCTCTGTTGTTTAAAAAATTATGTGTCCACAATTAATATTAACAAGGCAACACAGAGAATCCTTTTAATTTGTCAGAGATGGAACTCAGGCTCTGGAGACAGTTTACTTATCTTTACTGTTAGAACGAGACCAAACCAGCTGAATGCAGATCAGTGATGGTGCTGCTGCACCGGGAGTGTTACATCAGACACTATAAGGGTCTCTAGAGCCTGCATTCCAACCGAGCCCTTCAAGGTACACTCAGAAATCATTATAGCATCATGACTGGATCTCACTCAGTGTAAACCAGACACCGTTCATTAGCAGTTACCAGAAAACCCTGACTGAAATGATCCACTAATTATAAGAACTATTGGTCTATCCTAACGGCATCATCTTTCTCTACATAAAAACAGTCATGTTAAAATAAAGAGGAGCAACAAACAAACAAACAAACAAACAATCTTGTATTTTACTCAAAGACACGCCCCAAAAGAAAAAAAAATCCTTGAATGAAATGTGCTCAAGAGAAAACATGAGAAAAGCTTTCACATAAGTGTCTGTTGATGGTAAGATGTTAAAATTAAATATTACATACTGTAGAGGTTATTATTACAGTAACAAGGTTCCATGCGATCCTCATCTGTACAGAGTTGTTTCAGTAGTAAATAACAGCTATACACACCTATAGCGCCTGATGGCCCGAGTGTCAGCATGTTACAGAGCTGCGTGGACCGGGGGGGGGGACAGGGGGACAGGGGGGACGGCTGGTCTGTTGTTCAGGACAGAGGGGACATTTTACAAGTATTTTTATTAAATCCAGGTTCTGGTCTGGACTGAAGGGAACAGTCCATCCTGCTGATGTGTCTTTATAGACTTCATCCAGTTTGCTCCGCCCACTTCTGCAAACAGTAAAAATCTGGAAAATCAGGAATGACCCCCGAGAGCGTGTGAAACTGGAAACATCTGGGAACATCTGGGAGTCCATGATGACATGCCGTGCACGTTTAAACACACCAAGCAACAAAAGAGATGGTGGTTCTGATCCGAGTCGCTGTGTTGCAGGATGGACTTTCCTTCAGGTTCTAAACTGTGTTTACAAGTGATTCCTGCTGGTCCACAGAGCACCAAGGCCTGAAAACAACCCCTTTAAAAAGACATGGACCAACCCCGTCCCGGGTTCATTCAGTCAAATCCAGGATCATCGAGTCCAAAAACAAGAACCGAGTAAATCGCTAAAGCACTGAGGAGCAAGAGGAGCTGAGGGAGCAGCACACCAGAAGCAAATGGAAAGTTCCAATTAGACGTGTCTCAGAGCAGGTGGACAGACGTCTCAGAGCAGGTGGACAGAGCAGGTGCACAGACGTCTCAGAGCAGGTGCACAGACATGTCCTCACTGCTGGGACACGTGTCTTTTAAAGTGGCTGCAGCAGTGACACGTTGATCTACATCATGTGTTTCCTGTGAGGTGCAGACGGCCTGAAGACACGTGCTTCATATAGTCATGTGTTACTCAAAGACTGTGGACAAATCAAGTCCAACGGGACATGTCTTCTCCAGTGAGGAGGAGACGCCTCGGTACTGATCCAGGACAAATAAAACCCGTTCTGCACAGAACAAGATGAATGAAGTCTTTGATCTGACGTGTTGAATAATTTAAAGTTCCAACTCAGATGAAAGCACCGCTGGTTCGCTGCTTCAGACGGCGGTTAACTTCCTGTTTTAGGATTGTTTTAAAATAAGTATTACTCAAAAGGTTCTGCAGATTTCTGTGAAAGGAGGCGGAGCATAGACTGTCTCAGAGGGATTTAATTTAAACGTTGACCCGGAATCGATTCAATCATTCAGGATTATTTTGGGGATTTTGCTCAAAGTATCAGGCGACCTCAACTCCTCAAATTAAGAGCTGAGAGAAGCAGCCAAGCAGCATAAAGCTATTCACACCTTCTAACCGCGCCCCCCCCCCACCTGGCCCCACCCACCTGACCACACCCGTTCCTACAACAGAAAGAGAGACAGAGAGTAAGACTGAGGGACAAAAACAAGAGAAGTTCTGAAGACATTGGTGGGAACATAAAAGGGAAGACAAACGAGGAAGCAGAACAATGTTGTCGTGCGCCCGAGACGACGCTCCTGTGTGGGCGGGGCATCGGAGCGTGTAGCTCGGGGTCTTCCCATCTCTGATGTTGCTCCTTGTTCAGTGTGTCCATCAGTCATTTTTCCTCAGCAGGCCTCTCATCTCAGTCTCTCTTTCAGTCTGTACCGAACCCCCCCGCCCCACCCTCGCAACGCCCCGCCCTGCCCCGCCCCCCCATTCTCACACTGTACAGTGAAAAAGAGCAAATGAGCAGAATCTGTTAAACAGCTGTTTCTGGCTCTTACAGCTCAAAAGTTCTGCATCTGCCTGTTTTTCATTACGCACACACACACACACACACACACACACACACACACACACACACACACACCCAATTTTGTTTGTACAAAGCCATGCTCACAGGAACACACTCTTCTCTCTTATAAGCCTTGCTCGGTTCTAGTGGTGCTGTGTTGGACATGCGTGGGCTGGGAGCCGGGGACAGAGGACAGGGGACAGAAAAGGTTCTAAGCTCATAAAAAAGGAAGAGTGTAGCTTTGTGTGTGTCTAACTATGTGTGCGTGTGTTGATGGAGAGGTCTCAGTTCAGCTGCCGTCTCATCCGATATTTCTTCTCTTCATCTGAAGAAAAAAACAAGACGTGTGTTTTAGAAACATAATAAACTGTTTAATGTGTTTATAAGTGACCGGTTCTACAGCAGAGAAGAAGAAAGCACAAACATGTGGAAGTACCTTTTCACAGAAGGTGAGATAAAAAGAATTTATGCTGAATTGGAAAGTAAAGGAGAAAAAAAGCAGGAAAAAGCATCAGTAAACAGAAATACAGACAGAAGTTCCATTTCACTTCAATAAAACAAAACAAACCGTCTAAATGGTTCCTGGAGATATATTTCAGAACCTCGTCCAGGAGGATGACTGGAAGGGAGATCTTGAACACTACAATCCACTGGGACCAGCGCAATGGGGTCACCTGGAAGATCAGCTGAGAGACGGAGAACTGCAGGTTAGAAACTCCACATCACTGCTTCATTATTTTAGATTTTACAATGTGTTATTAAAGAGACCATTTCATACAAACCATGACTTTGTGGTTATTTCTTAAATATTAACCAGTAATATGAAACATTTTATATCTAAAAAACATCAGGAAACACTGATTAACAGACCTTTCAATCTGTCTGCGTTAAAATTCGGCTCCTTCCATCAGGCTTCGACAGCAGCTCGTTCATATTCATTATTCTAATTTGCTGGACTCTGATTGGCTAACAAACTAGCCAATGAGAGCAAGGTATACTGTTTCCTGCCCCGCTGTGCATGATAACAGCAGACGTCATGTCTTCCTGTTTGCTACATCTTATGCTAACAGCTTTTAGCTAGCAGCATGCTAGGCGTGGTTTCAACTGCAGGAGCTGATGAATTCTAACGAACAAAAACTGTTTTTAATGGAAGGGACTGTTTAACTTCATTTTATTTATTATTGCAAGTTAAATCTTGTGTCTCGACTTGTGACACGTATCTAAAGGACGGTTTCTCCCACCGTGTGAAGTCGAATCCCGTCTCAGACTTTCTGCTGAGAGCCATAATAAAAGAAGGAGATTTGATGCATCAAACAGAATAAATATCTGATCTGATTGTGATGACGCGACCTGAAACAGCTCTGACTAGGACCTCCGTGTGACTCGATAAGCTTCCAGTCATCATATCTTTACAACCGTCTCAGATTCCTGCTGCACATGTTGAAGTTACGGAGCAGTTTTTACTTCATGATGAAGAATCCAGGATGATCTTTGTTATCTAGTCTGGATTAAAGAACACGATGATCATTTCTTCCT
>SSNP01000020.1:207378-290960 GCA_006937955.1 Pachypanchax playfairii | reverse complement strand
GGGGGGGGGGGGGGGGGGGGGGGGATCACATAGTTAAATGTTCAGGACGACATCAATACAACATTAACCATGAGACATGTCCTCACACAGTGGACACCTGTGGGTCTCCTCTTCAGCATCATGAGACAAAGAAACCAACAGTCAGTAAAAACAGGCTGAACTCACCAGCTGATAGAAAGACACCTGCGGACCTGCTTCATCAAACAGGTACCACCACGTGGCTGCGCTCACCGTCCCCATACCCACATACCCTACAGGACAGGACAAAGAATCGACATGAAGACATCAGCATGAATCACAAGAGAAACAACATGAACGGGTTAAACTTTACCTCCAATGGCGAGGTATCTGAAGAAGAGCCAGCCGGAGATGAGCGGCTCCTTGGGATTGCGGGGAGGTTTGTCCATGATGTCCAGGTCTGGGGGGTTGAAGCCCAAAGCCGTAGCAGGAAGGCCGTCCGTCACTAGATTAACCCACAGCAGCTGGACGGGGATCAAAGCCTCGGGGAGACCCAGGATGGCCGTCAGGAAGATGCTGCGGACAGAGAAGAGAGGTGAGCTGAGGACACCACGTGGACACGGTCCCATCTTCTGGTCAACCCTCACCAGACAACTTCCCCCACGTTGGAGGAGATGAGGTATCTGATGAACTGCTTCATGTTGTTGTAGATGGCTCGTCCTTCCTCCACAGCAGCCACGATGGTGGAGAAGTTATCATCAGAAAGAACCATCTCAGACGCAGATTTGGCCACGGCTGTACCAGAACCCATGGCTATACCGATCTCTGCTTTCTTCAGGGCGGGAGCGTCATTCACACCATCTCCAGTCTGGGAAAAAGGAACTAGTATTATACATCACAAGATTTGATCAGATTATCTTCAGAGTGATCAAACACAAAGACCAAAGAACAGGAAATAATCTGAGACTGAACAGGAAGACGTCTCACAAAGTCCTTTCACAGGAAAACTCGTCCAGATCAGAAGTAATATTAATTAAAATTATACTGAAAACCAACTGATCAAACTTTACATCTGAATCGTGGTTCAACAGAATGTAAAATATTGTGTAAGTCTCATCACAGGTGCCTTCAAGTTCTTTCATCAGACACACCCTCAGGTTCAGGTCTGGAGCTGTTGGTCACATGACCACCAGAGGGAGAAAAATACTAATGAAGCAAAGAAGGACTTTAGAACATCCTCTCACCATGGCAGTAATCTCATCAAACGACTGAAGGTATCCCACGATTTTGGACTTGTGAGCGGGCTCAACGCGGGCGAAGCATCGGGCCCGTTTGACGGCTTCTCTCTGTTCCTCTGGTAAGAGGTCGTCAAACTCGCGCCCGGTGTAGGCCTTCCCCTTCACGTCCTCTTCCTCCTCGAAGATGCCGATGCGTCTGCAGATGGCCACCGCCGTGCCTTTGTTGTCTCCGGTGATCATGATCACTCGGATACCTGCCTCGCTGCACAGTTTCACAGAACCAATCACCTCCTTCCTGGGCGGGTCAAGCATTCCCACGCAGCCAACGAACGTGAGCCCCGTCTGAAGAAGAAGAGAACAGGAAGTGCAGTTAGAGGTTGGAGGTGCTTCCTGAAAACAGGACCTGATCTATTTGTACAACAGGGACTGAATGTTAAAGTCGGGTCAGTCTCAGTTACTTAGAACCAGAACCAGAACAATAACAACGTGCAGTTCCCACCAGCGAGACTGAGACTGATCAAAGCTTGTTATCAACATGCTAAAGATGAACATGTCTAACAGCTGGAAAACAAACTAATCTTAGACATAACACCAATAAAAACAGCTGATAATGAGTTATTCTGTACCTCGTATTTTACAAACTTGCTTGAGTCTTCGAGATCCATCTCGTCCCTGCGAGGCGGGGTGTCGTGAGTGGCCAGAGCGAGGCAGCGCAGGGTGTCCTTACCTGTCCCCCACTCCCTGATTTTACACATCAGCTGCTCACGCAGGGCTGTTGTCATGGTAACCTTCTCTGTTCCCATACGCAGGTACTGACACCTCTCAATCACACTCTCAGGAGCCCCCTGTCAGCACAACAAGCAGAGTGAAATCAGAGCCGGTGCAGAAGGACAGGTTGGACAGCTGGAACTGGGCTCAGCTGTGTCAGACGTGTGGAAGCAACCCGACTCAGCAGACACTCCAAACAACCAGCTGGAACCTGATGATGTAAAGATGAACAGCGTCTACAGTGCAGCATCATTCATTTCCTGAAGGAAACAGAAATCATCTGTTTCTCCAACATCCCCATGAACGTCAAACCGAACTGGACCCTCAAACAGAACCTGGTTCACCCTAAAGATAAAACCCCCAAACACAGACCGAGTGATCTGGTGCACACAGTCCGGTCCAGAGAAGAACCAGGATCAGAACTGGAGAAGCCTGTTGACTTCTTTTGAACACTTTTGGGATTTTTCTCTCGTAGCATCTTTTAGATTTGATGAACACGTCTGTGCACTTCCTGCAGAGGCCGACGACCCCCTCGGCTCCTTGACCCGTCTGACCCCATCGATGCTTCATGACTGGTTATTCATCCCTCTCATCCAATCAGCTACACCTCCTCACTGATTGGTTTAAACTGGGTTCTTCTTTTATCTGGTTTTTAGCAGAACTAAGACGGATCATTTCCATCATGTCTCTGTTTGAAAGCAGGTTTTTAAACCCGCTGCAACAAGTCAGACACGTCTGTAAGTTGGATCTTTTCTATACAGACTCATCTGAACTGAAGGTTTGAAATCAGCTGTGCTGTAGAGAAATACAAATTACCTTTACAAACATCTTGCTGAGGGAACCTGGTTTGACAGGAGTGCAGTACACAGACATCGACTTGCGGTCACGAGAGAACTCCAGAGTGAAGTCCTTCTTCATCAGCTGCCTGATCACCTAAAGGATAAACAAATATGATGTTGATAAGAAGAACGTCAGACAGGCAGCTGGTGGAGGTGAGAGAGGTTAAACGGAGCTAGTGACAGCTGATGAACGTCCCTTCAGACCTGATTCTCAACCACCATGTTTTACTGTCAGGCTGCTGCTCTGGTCATAAATACAACTAACAGAAGCTACGTATCAGTCAGACGTCACGCCATAAAGAAACACGATGCTGCAGATTCCTCCACCAGCAGGAGCCCTTCTAGTTCAGACTGTAGTCTGGGGGGGGGGGGCTGAGAGGTTAACCAGCTGGTGTAAACATGTAAACAGATAAATATCTCCTTATTAAATCACCTGCATCCATGACATAAGACCTAACTGATGTTGGGAGTTTAAAACAAGCTTCTCATTACTGAAACATGAGCAATTCAAGCTGCTGGTCACTCCAGGAAATACTCTCACCCACAGGTTTAAACTCTGCAGCAGAGCTTCTGTTCTCTAAAACTCAAGTTAGAAACGATTTCATTTCATTTAAGACATAAACCATGACAAGTCGACATCCTGAAGCTAAACAACATCCTGGTGTTGATAAGACATCCTGACCTGCTGACTCAGATCAAGTCCTGCTGGATTATAGATACCTAAACATGCAGCATGATTTGAAACAAATATGTGTGAGCAGGAGCACACTAGGTTATTATGTCCCCCACCCACGAGCAGTCCACAGTATGATATAACAAGCAGAGTAATTACAGTCTCACTGGCATATTTATGCTGAGAGCTGCAGAGCCTGCAGCTCAGATGCCAGCTGTGGGTGCAAACACTGAACTCACTGTATATTTCTGAATGAATAAAGAAAGCAATAAACAGATCTTCACAGGGTAAGATAAACAACTCTGATCAAATATTTACATTAAATTAACAGCCTTTTTGGAACTGTCAGGCACCTGTTGATGCTTTATTAACACACTGAAGGTCATTTCTCTTCTACCTCTAACGTCTGCAGATAATCAAACAGTTTCAACAGAAGTTCCTGTTCTGGAAGAAGGACGTTCTTACTGTGTGGCTTCGCTTTTACACAACCCACCTGTCACCTTTCAGCAGGGGGCAGAAAGATGTTTACCTGTTCAGTAGTAAAACATCTCCACCGGATGGATCTGAACAACTCTCACTGGACATTCGTCTACAACTCAATAACTTTTATACTCAGTCTAATTCAACGTGCAGACATCAGTTAGAACTGTTAGAACTCAGATGTTTACAGATGTTCAGCTCCAGCTGCATGTGACAGTCACCATAAACACTAACAGCTAATACGTAATGTTACTCTAAAGATCCGACCAAAGGAAAGACAACCATCTTACACGAGTCAGTTATCCTTCAGATCAATCTGGGAAGGGTCACAAAGTCCTTCATTCCAAAGATTTAAGAACATTTAAGACAGCTGATTTATTCCAAGAGTGAACGTCCCTGTAAAGTTCACGCTGAGGTCAGAGTGTGTTACACTGGAACAAATCAGCTGACAGCCGGACGGCAGTGAGACAGAATCAGATGAAGTCCAACCTGACCGAGATGCTGTAGTGGGATCTAACGAGACCAGTCCTGAAACTAATCCTGTACACACTGAAGAACTCAGTCAGTACTATAAAACCAGGCGGGTCCAAACTCTTCCAGGACGAAGAGACAGACTGATACAATCACACAGAAATAGGAATATTTCAGCTTATTGCTGCAAAAGAAGCTCCAACAAACTACTTGGTGTAGAGTGAAGGTAGTTTGTTCTAAAATAAACAGTGAGACGGTTTAATATGTCATGTTGGGTTTTATCTGAGAATTTAATAAAACCAGATGTTTTTTATTATAAGATGATGTACTTGCACCGTTAGAACCAGAGAAACCAAACTTAGTGTTTATATTTCTGTAATGAATTTACAACAGGGTGAAATCTTCACACGCTTACCGAGTTACAGGCTCCAGCTCGTTCCACCTTGGTGAGTCCTGATAGGTCGGTTTTGAAGACGTTCATCTTTTCCACTAAGGTGGTGAGAGCTGTTTCTGTGGCTTCACCCACCTTCTCATAAACCCCTTTAGCCTGTAACAGAACAATTATGGAATTAAATCCTTTAAAGTTACAGTAACTTGTATGCAGCTACTTTCATTAGTGAAACAAAATCATCCTTTAAAAAAAACATTTCATTTACTATAAACTTTGAATGTTAACGGCTCCACAGCTGAGACATGAAGCATCATTTGTCGGTGTGACCAGCCATAATAAAACACCTTGTTTTCCCTCCAGCATCCTCTCCTTCTCTCCTTCCTCACTCTAGTTTTTATTTTTATAAATGAGCCAAACTGGTGACAAAGCAGCTATTTTAGAAAAACTGCAATCTTCAGAGGATACATGGAAACTGAGACTTGCTTTATTCTTGGCCTCTCTGCTCAGCATGGTTACCATGATAACGTGGCAACGACAAAAAGGTGAGAAAAGCAGCCCAAATCAGAGGATAATACATCCCAGTAAAATTAGCTGAGCTGAAGGACAGAAGGCTGCGTGTTAGTTTAGTTTATTTGAACCTTCATAGCACTGTGCGTCTTATTCTGGTCTATAACTAAAAACGATTATGTGTGACGGACCTCGTTGTAGTCCAGTGAGGAGTCATTGCACAGAGAGCACACAGTAGCCAACTCCAGCAGCCCATCGTAGTCTCCACACTGAACCGGTCTGTTGCCTTTAAGTCTGAAATGAAAGCAGACGCACACTCAGACATCAATCACAGCAGGAAACTCACTTCACTCCATTCCTGCTGAAAGTTGGGACGACCTGCAGTTATTCTGCTCTGCAGAGCTGCTTGTGCAGTAGTAAACAGACATTTGGTGCACGTGCATACATCTAACAAGTGGTTCTGCCTGCATGACAACCACACGGATCTGTTCCCTGTAGAGACTGTTGCTAGCAAAGCTCCCACACAGAAACCCACACTGTGCTGTTATGAAACTGACAGGGACACGTAGAGTCAGTAAACACTGAAATAAACAACACGCACACTCAACGGTCCGCTGACATCCTGCTGCTGGTTAATGATCAGCCACCTACCTGCACCCCCCCACAAAGACACGTTCCTTAAAGATAAAAATAATAATCACGCTGATGCACACTTTAAACCTTAAAGGTGTGAAAATGTCCAGCAGACGGTTCTGCACGCCGTGACTGATGAAGAGCAACATCTGGATCTGAATTCTTACAGAAAAGGTTCTGACATGCGCCGACAGTCCACACGTCCCTCCAGCAGTAAGTACTAAATGTGTGACACTCACATTTGTCCCTCAGGGGCATATGTAGAACCTGTTATTGAGAACTCGTGCAGGGTGCAGCTGGACGACTCCACTTTGTCTGTTATGAACATCTGTGAGACGAGAAGAAGCAAACAGAACAGATGAGTTCATCAGAACCGGATCTCATGTCACGTATCATAGAATCCTATAAAAAGGTTAAAAAAGACTGAAAGTGGGAGTTTAACTACATACAACATACATGAACCTGTTGGGTTCATCAACATGGAACATGAAGAAATTAACTCGTTTCTACTGCGTGTCATTGCTGCTATAAAACAACCTGCTGACAACGTTTCAATCATCTTCTCTCTAACAGGTTGATGAGCTGGAGGTCATGATGTCATGATGATGTCATGATGACCAGGACAGCAGGACGAGTTACAGAGGACTTGAAACTCTTTACATAAACATGATGTAACTGTTAATAAAAACCTTTAAAACCGATGAAGTTTATAATTAAACTTCAACACAGAAACAATAAAGTTGTAAAAACACTGAAGCAGCAGAAACATTCTGGAACTTTTAGCTCCAACAGTATCGAACCAGAACCAGAACCAGAACCAGAACCAGAACCACTCCTGAAGTGGATCCCAGTTAGTTCTAACTCTTCCTGGTGTTTTTTCTTCATCTTGTCTGAACATGTGAGCAACAAACAAACAAAGCCCCCCCCAGATGTTTCTACACGCTTCATCTCCAACCTCTGCTGCTTCCCACTGTATTCAGATACTTCAGTTTTACTTTCATGTCTGACACACTCGTGGTTCTCCAAATGATTCAGACTCAAAGCTAGAACATGATCTTCCTGTAAGAACTCAAAGTTATTTGAGATTAGAGACTCCAGGTGTGTGGGGGGGGGGGGGGGTCGGCAGGACAGAGGAATCCAGATGTTCTACAGCGTTTGTTTTGTTGTCTGAAACCTTCAGGCTCCAAACAAGTCCGTGTCCCTCCAGGCTGTAAGGTGACCTTTCACTGGATCATGTGACTGATCTGATCCAAATAAAATAACATAAAGATCCACAAAGATGGAGTTCAGCTTTAAAAATGTTACTTTATTTAAACACTTGTTTCCTGTCAGCTGTTCTACCGGTGTAACAAAAACATCCATAAAGAAACTCAGCAGCAATGGAAAGATGAAGGATGCTCTTTTATCTGTGTTTAGTTTTCCCTGCTATCTGAGCCCCTGCGGTTTCCACGGAAACAAGGTGCAGTGTAATCTATTTGACTTTGTGATTCTGGCAGAAGGAGGTGTTTTTTTTATTTCCAGTGAGATTATCGGTGGATGTGTGGTGAGTCAGCCATGTTACAGAGTCTGAACACGTGTGTTAGTGAAACAGGAAATACAGTGACTGGTTACCGAGGGGATTCCCTGGAGCTACGAGGATGCCCCAAGGTTAAAGGACACTGCCAGGACTCAGAGCTGCATAAACACAGGTGAATATCTAGAGGAACATTTTTATTAAAACATAAAAAAGGCGAGTTCTGATGTTTTATTATACTTCAAATATCAATAGAGGCTGAAAAACTGAAGAAAAGGGAAGTTTCCTTCATCTTTGTGAGAATGTGAACGTTATGTGTAGCTGCTTATCTCACAGCAAAGAGCTGTTAAACCCCAGAATGAAGGTGGAAAAAGAAAGTCAATATTTACTAGTATCAGCCTGTATTCTCTAGGTTGTGTTAAGATCCGTCCTCCAAGCTCCTCCCACTGCAGGGAACTCCCTGCTGCTACGCATTCATCCCACAGACACTCCACGTCATCTTGGGGAGGACAGGAAGCGTTTCTATAACAAGCGTTCAGCTGAACAGAGAACGCCAAACGTTCTGACTCCATTTTGAAACAAAGAGAAATGCTTCAAGACGATGACCCGTCTGTTTTATTCTAGTAATAATCTGTACATTTATGGATGTAATACAGGAAAATTTAGTTCTACTTGATCCATTTGTTTTCAGCAGCTGTCAGACGTTGCCGACCCGACCCGACCCGACCCGACGGGCCGACCCGACCCGACGGGCCGACCTGACCCGACCCGACCCGACCCACCCACCTCCTACACTGTAGAGATATTTATATTCCTTTATGTTTCTCATGTCCACTTACTCTGCAGACGGACATCTGGTTGGTGGTCAGGGTTCCCGTCTTGTCTGAGCAGATAACCGACGTGCAGCCCAGCGTTTCCACTGAGGGGAGACTACGGACGATGGCGTTCTTTTTAGCCATGCGGCGTGTGCCGAGGGCCAGGCAGGTGGTAATGACGGCGGGGAGGCCCTCAGGGATGGCGGCCACAGCGAGGGCAACAGCGATTTTAAAGTAATAGATGGCCCCTCGGACCCAGGAGCCGCCGTGGACCGGGTCTCCGAAGTGACCGATGTTGATGACCCACACGGCCACGCAGATCAGAGAGATGACTTTAGAGAGCTGCTGGCCGAATTCATCCAACTTCTGCTGCAGCGGCGTCTTCTCCTGCTCCGTAGACGCCATCTGATTACGGATCTTTCCGATCTCAGTGTTGACGCCCGTAGCGACGACGACGCCGATGGCGCGTCCTGCAGCAATGTTGGTGCCCTGAAACAAACAAACAAAGTTACGAGTGTCTTTAAACAAATCAGAGGGAATAAACTGCAGAGAGAACTGAAATCCTTCTGAGAGCTGCAGACGACCAACTCACTGAGAACAACATGTTCTTTTTGTCCTGATTGACAGCTCTGGGGTCGGGAACAGGGTCCGTGTGTTTGATGACTGAGACAGACTCCCCTGAAGACACAAAAAATCCAGTTCCCTGCATTAGATTTCTGAATGTAATGAACATCAATAGTTCCTGTTTACAGGAGCCGCATGTCGAGTTTTAATGTTCAACGTTACACGACTGGAAGCCTTAACAGAGACAGAAATACCTGTCAGGATGGACTGGTCCACTCGAAGGGTGGTAGACTTTATTGAGGTCACTCGGATGTCAGCAGGAACCTTGTCACCAACTAAAAAATATAATCCAATAAAAAGAAAACAAAAAGACTCAGAGAGTTCAGATGTTTCCCACATCATGTGACTAAAACACACTGAATGAGTTCAACAACGCTGGACCATGAAAACACGTCCAACTGTCCTGAATGAGACGGTTGGTGGAGGTCTGAGCTCTACGAGTGGTTTTCTAGTTAATGATAATTTGATTGATTGGTCTACATGAAAACATATTTGACCCCTCATCTAATAAGTGGTTGTTTTCATCTTGGCGGCGTGTGATAACTTCCAGGGAGCGTCATCACTGGAGGAATTCTCTCTCGTCTGCACGTTTGGTTTATTTCAGCCATATTGGAGGTTTTTCTGATGAAGGACGTTTATGATCAGATTTTAATCCAGACTTCAACTAGTCCAGTTCAACGCATTCAGAGGTGGACCTACTGGTTTCAGATCATTGACCCCTGATCATTTCAGCTGTGGCTCAGAGGGAAGAGCGGTCAGGTCCTAATCTGAGAGTTGGTGTGTAAAAGTTGTTTGAACCTGGAACTCTCTGACCAGTTTGAGTCCGTTTCTTTGTTGAATAATGAATTCAGACTGTAACTGAGGTGGGCGGGGTCTGCAGAGCTGTAGATGANGTTCTGGGGTCTTTCATGACCTTCTTAATAAGATACTGATGCACCATTAGAGTCATTTTGCTGGTAACGTCTCTCACTGTGTTTAAGCTTTCAGACTGATTCACTAACGTAGGTTCTTTAATAGAAGCAGTAACTTTTCTTTGTTTCTTAGAGACGAGCTGGTTTGTTAAATAAATAAATAAATAAAATGATTGGATTTACTCGGGTTTTATTTGTCTGGTATTAACACGAGTTTCATGCTCTGAACATTTAAATATAATAAAAACACAGAAGAAATCTGGAAGAGGGTGAACTGCTGCAGCTGATTACTCCACTACATCCAATTAAATACCTGTGTTCTGACAGCATCTCTGTTATCAGAACCAGAACCCCTGGTGCTTCGGTCCAGGCCCGGGATGCAGGACAGGTAAACAACAGCTCGATACAACCTTGATTGCAGCGATCGATTATTTTCTCCTTTTTATTCTCTCTTCACTCGCTGTTTTCCTGATACAAGCTTCCTGATTCACGTCAGATATAAACGACAGATGAAGCATTAACTGTTTAAAAAGCTTTTTAATGATGCTCACCGCAGCCAGACAGTCTGAATGTTACACTACTAACTTCATACCAGGAGGATTTTAACAACTCCGTCCTAAAAACATTAAAAAGAGGATTTTTCTTCTTTCTGAGTGAGTCTGGTGATGAACATTTACAGAAGGACAGAACAGGATTGTGAAAGTGTCTGATGCAGTCAGAGATAATGATCTCAGAACAGACGAGTCGCTCTGAAGGCAGATTTATTATTCTAAAGGTTTTCTACCAGCACGACAGATAAGAAAAATCTTTCTCGACTCATCTGAGCAACGAGAATGTTACAAAAACTAACTTCAAGTTCTCAACAGTTTCCTGCAACAGTAAATATTCTCTTTGGTTTCACAGCATCAAATCTGTTCAGCATCCTGGTGATTGTTCTGAATGTACTGCTGACTTACTAACAGACAACCTGCTGTGCTACAACCTCACATCTCTCTCTCTCTCTCTCTCTCTCTCTCTGAGCTTCATGATCTGATTTGGACATTTACTCAGTCTGCTGACACTCCAGGGAATGTCTTGTTTTCCTGACATGATCAGGATAAAGGAGGAGAGAACTCTGCTTTCATTTCTCCATTACTGTCTTCCTGACATGAACAGGATGTAACGGGGGGGGTGGACAGGGAGGTAAGTGTGTTGTATTTGTGTAGGAGATGGCTGGAGGCTGCAGGTTCACTAGTGGGAATGACCGAAAGCATGAAAGATGTTTTCAAACACCCACCAGCTGACTTCCTGCTTCTCCTCCTACACACTCTGTTCACATAGAAACTTTATACTAATAAAGTTTTCCTGAATTTATTTAATACATTTTCTCCTCCATCTTTTATTACTTGCTTTTCAGTAGTTTCACATTTGACCCGGGTCAGTGTCTCTACTGGTAGCACGAGGACGGACCTGGACCCTACTGAGGTTCTACTACAGTCCGACTCCACCAGGATGGAACATCAATACCTGGAGGAGATTCCAGGAGACTCTATGAGAAGATCCTGAACCCATCAGCAGGACCAGTATCTGCTCCGTTATGCAACATGGAACAGGATGAGGACTACCAGAGTCCTACACAGGGACCTCCAGCAGGTCACTGGTGTGAAACCATTAGAAACAGACTTCATGAGGGAGGTCTGAGGGCCCCACGTCCTCTAGCGGACCCTGTGCTCACTGTTCGGCAGCGGGAAGCTCTACTAGAGATCTCAGAATCTGCAGGTCTGAAACTGGAGCCCTGAGTTTTTCACAGACTTTATGAGATGTTGTTACTGCCATCAAATTCAAAATGAGACAATATTTTCTATGAAATGATGAAATTTCAGTTTCAACATGTGACATGTTGTTTATCTTGCAGCTGTTTCAGAGTACAGGCTGTGTCTATATGCACACGCGTGTATAAAAAGATGGAAATAACATAAGTTAGAGGAAAGTCTGCTGGTCCAAATCTGAACATCTTGCATAACCTACTGGAGAGGAGCTCCATCTTCACGTGCAGGGTAATCGTGACTCGTTACTTGGAATAACTCCGTGTAGGTTTTCTTCCTTCAGGTCCCGTGTAAACCCTGACCACCATGATTAGAGGAAAGTTCCAGTGGAGGTGCAAATCACAAGCGTGTTGTAGCTGTGGCTGCTGTTGGCTGCAGCAGCCGTGGAAACTTGAGTAAATATAAATCTCTCCTCGTGTGGTGCACAGCCTCCTTTTCCCATACGTCTGTAGGTTCACTCTACCTCCACACGTCGAGTTCCAGCCATCAGGAAATCAATGGAGGAAGAGAAACTGTTGCTTTTCTTTGTCCCCGTGTCCACCATGTTGGAGTCTCTAACACAGACCAGAATACCTGCAGTACATCCTTCAGCTGTTTGAAACTGCTTAGCAACAGCGCTGTCGGTCACTTCAAAGAGCTCGGTGCACGACTCGGGACATTAACGCAGTGAGGTGCATGACATCACTATTACAGATATAAACTTTACACATCTTCAGACAGACGCGGAGACGCTCATGCTGTTAAAGAGTTTTCTAACATCTGAAACAGAATGTTAGAAAACTCAGACTGTCACTTCCATTTCCCCAAGTTTCACCTCAGATTCTGGTCCTGAGTGTTTCAGAAGATCTGATGAAATGTTGCTGTTTCCAACACTTTTTAATTTTTAATGTCATTAACTGTTCCAACATCTGAAGTCAACAGATCATCAGCCCAAATAAGGATCATGTTTAAAACTCTAAAAACTAACAAAATAATTAAAACATGTTTAATTTATTCATGTTTATAACTCGGATTCTACTATTTTACTCTGAAACAATCCTAAAGATTAAACGCTGTCAGTGTCTTTGATTGCCGCGCTCTGACTCCGCCCATTAATGGAACAGCCACCATGGATACAGCTGCTGATGATGATTTACTTTAAATCAATGTTAAACTGCTAAATGTCTTTTGAACTTTGGTGCTACCGTGGAGACGAGCCAAACGCAGCGCGGTGGTTGCCTTGGAGACGCAGCTGGTGTTGATGGTGGTAGGAGGGGACTGTTGGAGTTGTACCTGTGTGGCCTTACCTTTACATGACTGTGTGTTACGCGCGTGTGATCGAGAACGAGTCAAACAAAGTCCGGTCTGTGAGGAAAACCACAGAACTGTTTGATGTGTGAAACAGGGATTATTTAATATGTTGGACATATTCCTGGTCTCTGCAGGGTCAGTTATTCTGGTGGATTGGATCACTGCGAGACACCCGAGTCAGGTAAAGTCCAGGATTACTCTCCCAGACCCGGTCATGTTGGTGCTCATCTGACCTCCTGCTGCTGGTAAACAGATGTTGGTGGAGCCGGTGTGACAAGCAGACTATTTTTAGCCGAGCAGGCGAAGCGTCCGTATGCGCATGTGGGACAGAGAGTGAAGAGACAAACATCCAGCAGCGTCCAGGTGGTGAGACTGAGCGCATGGAAAGCGAAGGGAAAACTGTGGAAACTTAAACTGAGCAGTGACCACGGCAGCTCGCACGCACACGTGCACGCGCGCACACACACACACACGAACAGCAGCCCTGGTTCTTCCACAGCCACAAAAAAACCCTGTTATGTAACAGAGTTTGAGTTTTGATACAGACTCATGAACGGAAGGTAGAAGCTGAGTGACTGTCAGTGTGATGGTGGTACTAGAAGCGTACAGGCAGCGCGGTGACATCAACACGCCGTGCACGTCAGCTGAGTTCTAAAGGACTGACAGTAAGGATGATGCAGTCACACCTCACCTGCAACCTCCACGATGTCTCCAGGGACAATGTCTCTGGCTTTGATCCTCTGGACAGCCTTGCGGTTCATGCGATACACCTTCCCCATCTCTGGCTCGTACTCTTTAAGAGCCTCGATGGCGTTCTCTGCGTTCCGCTCCTGTGTGGCGAGAAGACGAGACTAATTGTTCTTCTGGTCGTTTACAGAGTCATAAAAAACATGTAAAACTAATAAAAGGAAAAAAGAACATTTTCATCCAACTAATAACTCTGTGCTGTTTAACTGACTGTTGGGTTTTTAACATCAAATGTAATAAAAGCTTCCTGTTTAAAATAAACAAAGCGGGGGCGACTCTTTGCATGAACATGGTTTGTTCAGACTTCTTCTTCTGCGACGGACACGCAGATTTAAACATGTTAACAACAAGTGTTTGATTGTTTTAAACTGAATCTGAGTATCATCCAGAATCTGACACTCACTGTTAGGAACTCTGACAACTTGTTAGCAATGTGACATCATGAACATCATGTTAGCATGAAGCGCGTATCTCACCTGCCAGACTCCAATAACAGCATTGGCAATGAGAATAAGCAGAATAACAACAGGCTCTACGAAGGCGGTGGTCGTTTCCTCTCCCTCTTCAAACAAGGCCAAAACCTACAACATACAGTACAAATCATGTTAGCTAACATGTTAGCTAACGTGTTAGCTAACATGTTAGCTAGTCAACATTTAAAAAGCTCAAACAGAATGAAAAAACCTGAAAAAGAATGGAAACTAAAGTAGTTGTAAGACTCATTTGTCTGTGATTCTTCCAAATAAATAACAACAAAACATTAAATGTTTTAATCAATGTGATTGTTTTAGCTCATTATTAACAGATTTACAGAAATTACTTCATTGCAGTGATCGTTGGAAAAGTTGGACAACGATGTGTTTCATCATTGTTGTCCCAACCAGATTCATTCCTTTTTCTGTTTTTATTTATAATAACTTCTTCATTTTCAACTGAACAGCAAACACCAGAAATCTGAAGGTGTTTGAGTAAAACATGACCCATGGACAGTTTCTACAAACGTCTCAGATTACTTGCTAACTTCAGAGTATTTTCAGGTAAAAAACACAGACGCTGGAAGTGGTGGCTGAAAAAGCCTTTCAATAAGAAGAAGATAAAAACAAGTCTTATCTTTAGAAGGATAATCTTTTTACTGAGTCTTTTTCAGTTTAAAACCGTTCGGCTGCAGATGGAACGTCGATGTTTTAAAGATTTAAAAAGGATCAAACGGTCACAGGTTGATTATTAAAACTATAATAAGGTGTTTTTCTGCTCAAACTGAGTTTAGGCCCACTGGTCTGAAACATCGAGCTTCTGTTTTCAGAAACACATTTCAGTACAGATCACTGCACAAACACAGCAACAGCCTGAAGATCTTTCACGATGATCCATCAGATAACAGCAGAGTATATTCACCACAGAGCATTGAACACGGGCGTGCACGTCACGGCGGCCTGAGCACGATCGATTGCTCATCATCCCCTCTCATCTGGGACGGTAAACCTCCCTTCAGAGCTCAGATTAGAGGGCAACAATAGAACCTTTTCAGTGCGAGAGGTTCAAAGGCCACTTGGAACAATCAGCACGCAGTCAGCGAGACGTTTAAAGACCAGCTCCTGTTTTCTCTATAAACATGAGCCCAAACGGAGAGCAGACATTTATTTTAAGGGGCTGACATTTGCTCTGCAGAAGCTGGCTGAAAGATTATTATTTGCATTTAGATCTGAGATAAAAGTTTGCTTAGCTAAATGTTAGCTTCTTTAGCTCAAATCACTAAAACAAATATTTTGATAGTTTTAAACAAACATCCTCAGTCCTCCATGTGCAGAAATAAATACCAGGTCATGTGCTGACAGGAGGAACATCATACGTTTGTCACAGAAAATACATATGGACATTTCATTAGATGGTTTATTATTATACATTTGAGATCCTGTTTTGTACCATTTTTAAGCTGTTTGACATCAGTTGAACTTCATGCGGTTGGAGGACACCAGCTTTATTTTCAGGTGGCTTTCTGTAAAGCTCTGGCCTATATAAGACTTCTGTTGTGGTTCTGTTAAAAAATGTCATCAAAAACAACTAAAGAGCAAATATGGCTTTAATGAACTGACAATTTAGCTAATTTGCTCATGTAGGAATGTTTAAGGTGTCCCAGCGTCTCTTTTACCTTAATGTTTCGTAATAAACTCAATTTTTGTGTCATACAAAGGAGCCACAAGAATCTAATAATTTCAATTTGAATATATTCAAAGTTCCAACCAAATGAGTTTCAGTTTAGAGCTAAACTTTACTCAGCTCTCACCACTCCCTGATCACAGTGGAAACATTTAAATCAGTCAGCAAATAGGGACATAAAAGGAATACAGATGTGTCATTCATCAAAAAGCAAACTCCAAAAACCTTCGAGCTCTGACAGAAAGCTCTTTTAGTGCGTTCACAGTTTTATTTTAAGTTTTATCAGATCACAAGAAACCTCCCCTCATCCAGGAAGTCATGTTCTCGTGCAGCTCGGAGGACTTTGAGTTCCCGTATACAGAGAAAAGTCCGTTCACACGCCGGCGTTCTGCATCAGTCTGACATCAGCAGAGGATGGACATTTCTTCTCACATAAACATTTTCCAACTTGCAGAAATAGAAACTCCATCCCAGGACAGCTGAGAGTTGCTGTAATAGATGGAAAAAGTGGCAGGATTCCCTCCTCCCACCCCTCCATGACCTTCTCCCTCAGACCAGAACCAGGGACCCCATTTGACTGACAGCTTTATTTCACACAGATGTCACAGAAACAGTTTGGATACAGTTTTCCATATGAAAACAAACTGAGTCCTGACAGGAGAATAAAGACTAACATCTAAACGTGTCTCAGATCAGATCTGAAGAGGGATGTTTGTACTCACAAAGGAGACACATGCAGCCAGCAGCAGGATCCTGACCAGGAGGTCTTCAAACTGCTCCACCACCAGCTCCCACAAGGATTTACCTGAAATACACAAACACACGTCACACACCTGTGTACCTTTACTTTATATAAGCCTTTCATTGTACTGGACTACAGATGCATAAGGGTGGAGAGGCTATGGAAGATGTATTGACATTAGTTGTGTGATCAAGCAGCTGCAAAGCAAGACTGTGTGTGTATTTACAGAAGACTACTGGTGTGTGTGCTTATGGGTGTACAACTAGACGTTTACCTGTTGTTTATATAAAGGAAAGAGCCGAACTTCAGACACTTAATCAGGCGGTAAAGGGAGGAGGATCACATCATTAGAAAGAATCAATATTTACCTTCTTCAGCAGGGAGTTCTGTGGATGTCACCATGACGGTTGAAGGGGATAAAATAGAGACCAAGCCGGAGATGGTGGAGGGGGCGGGGTCAGGGTTGGAAGAGAAAAACCAAGAGTAGTTAATACATTGGAGGAAGTCAGACTCTGACATTTCCAAATAGTTCTGTGAAACGGTTCTGCTGGGTTGTGATTAGATGCTGTGTGTGCCGAAGCAGAACAGAACCACTGCTGTCTGTCAGGACCAGGATTTCTATCTGCAGCCTCACTGACATCCAGCTCAACTCGGGGACGTGAGCTGTGTTTATCATGAACACATGCACTAAAGATCCATTAGGTTCTGGATTAATAAGGTGGTACCAGCTCGTAAAGGGTTAACAACACCCTGTCTGAATGATTCCAGCTTGGAGGAACATGCTAACAGACATGCTAACAGCTCGTCACAGTGGGACTGAGACCAACGTGGACTCCTGCTGCACCGTTTATGCAAACTGCATTTTATACGCTTCTACATCAAATTTTATTTTATTTATTATTACAGTTGTTCTTGCAAAGACATGATGTTCCTGCAGGAAGTGCTTCAGACTGAGATGGAGGCGCTACAGCTAGCTGATGCTGCTAATTCCTTTTGTGAACAAACATAAAATTCTATCTGAATACGTGTGAGATGAAAACTTGAGGGCGACGCCAGAGTTTGTAAAATAATGTTTCCAAGACCTGCTGGGAAGTTTTAGAGACTGGAGTTTGAGATGAGAATCCATTTTGGACAATCTGGTCCCTCTCCATGTCTAGAAGCTGAGCTGAAGACACCCATCAGTCCACATTTGACCTGTCCCATCAGTGTCTGATGTATGTCCCCAAACGACAGACTCACAAGATAAACTGTTTCAATATGGTTCATTTTTTAACTAATAAAGTTCCATAAAAAGAAACTGAAGAATATAAACAAATAGATTCTTTTGTTTTGTCATCTTGTCATATTTTCTGTCAACTGAAACAAATTATACATTTTTCTTTTTATAACTTCTGGCAGCTTGAGACAAGCTGAGCTGAAAAGAAGAAGACAACACTCTCCACGCACATGAGTCACTGCTGCAAGTAGAAAGCACATCAGTCATACTGCAAACGTTTCAGATGACAAGTGTTGTTGATCAGTTCTTCAACGCATCGATGCTGAGGGATGATTAGTCACTGCGTTTGTTACCTACGTAACAGCATCCTCCATCACATGTGATCAACACGATGTGTGACTCAAACCTGGCTGCTCCCTTCAGCTCGGTTCCGTGTATCGGTACCAAATTAAAAAACAACTTTCGGCCACATTATTTACTCTTTAATTCTTACTCTATAAACATACTTATTATCTTCAAAGTAAAAGCTTTGAGTTACAGTGTTGTTTAAAGAAAGCAGCTATATTTAGAAGGTAAAGGGATGGAACATTCAATGGCAGTAATATTCTCCTCCGTGATGTGGAAACCTGGTGTTTCCCTGCATGTTTTACCGCACCGTGCTGCACGAGTAACAAACGTGACCCTGTGTGCTGAGGGCTGGAGGGAGGAAAGCCCATGACGCCAACACCAACCCTCTTCTCAAAAACAACACTTACTCATGTGGCAGGGAAAAGAGAAAATCATCAGATTTTAGGAAAATTAAATGAGATGAAAAAGTTGCTTGATCATTTCAAAGGAATATGTTCTTAATTTAGCTTGTGGTCAAATTAGGAGCAGCAAAACATCCATTTTCTACCCCAGTGGTTCCTGTGCAGAGAGGCAGGGGCACGAAAACAGTTCATCCAACCCAAACAGCCAATGCAAGAACAAACAAGGTCGTATGAAACCCTGTTCATTAGCATGAGAGTGTGTACCTGCAGATGATCTGCTGTAGTGTTAGCGCTGCATTATCATTTTACAAAGAACCCAAGGTTGTCTCTCTCTCTCTCTCTCTCTCTCTCTCTCTCTGCACCAACACAGACCCTCCTCAGCCGGTGTAATAATAGCTGATGACTCACTGGGAAGAGCTTCCAAACTGGCTGTCTGGAGGCTTTTCAGAGTTCACATTGGACACGCTTGAACTCACCGGGGACATTTTGGCAGCAGCAGTAAAAATAAATAAATAAATAAGTGGGTTCTGCAGTTTTCCATGCTCCAGCAGTCTGACATAAAAACGGTTTCTGTTCGTCCCTGGTTGTTCTTTTCTCTTTGCTGCAGACAGAGATGGACTGAGTGAAAGGACAAGACAGACGAGGGGTGGGGGGACGAGGGGGGACGGGGGGTTACAGCAGGGAAGAGTTGACGGTGTCGAACGGGGTTCCCCGGCTTCCCTCTGCCAAGGATTCCCTCCCAGTCATCTGGGCTGCGTCGACCCGAGGCTTGCCAAGGCACATTCCTGAGTACTGACTTCACCTTTCCCTCCCGCTCCACCCCTCCCCCTCCCTCCCTCCCTCCCTCCCTCATAGCCCAGACAATGAATAAAAGAGGCTGTTTACGAACAGCAGACAAATCGAGCAGCGCCGAGCCGAGGGGAGACACTTCCTGGAGACTGTTGCTAACAACAGCATGAGGGTGATGATGGTCCAGTTAGTCAGGAAGGAAGACAGGAAGCTGTTTATCAGTTTATCTCTCTGCAGAGGATAAACATGCTGCTAGATGAACATTTCACTATGTGAGGAGTCACCAAACTGGATTTCAGGCTGTGGTGTAAAAACTACAAAACATGGGAATGTTTTCAGTAGTTACCATGGTAACAAGGCTGACAGAGGCTCCCTTAAAAACAAGCTCTTGTCAGTAAGAGTCCGTGCAGCTCAGAGTAGAGACATGCAGACACACCTTCACATAAACAAGCTAACAGGCTGGTTAACAGTGAGCAGGGTGGCTGAAAGGGGGCGGAGCTTAAGGATATGGAGCCTTTTACAAATCATGAAAGCATAATACAGGCCTATAAATAACATGATGGTAACCCCTAATGATGGCTTCCTATATCCACTCAATCATCTAATGGATACTCCCAATGGAAAGGTCTAAATGCACTAACCATGACCCCAACATCATCATCTCTGTGCTGTGGAAAGTAGAAGAGATGTCAGACGGGTTTCCTCCGGTTGAAACAGCTGCTCAGGATCACTGAAGCTTCAGAGGAATTTTAGTTCTAAACAGACGGAACGCTGCATTGAGTCAGCGTCACACGCTGACCACAGAACCAGGTGCACGTCCTCAACTACACAAAGATATCTGCAGAATAAAGAATCTTTTATGAAGAAGCCACAGCTTCATAAGGGACGTGTCAACTGTTCTACAGACAGAAGGAACTCAGTTCATTTATCCTGCAGCAAATCAGTAAAACACAGCGGAGGTTCCATTATGATGAGGGAATACTTTAATTCCTATGGTAGGAACATTATGTAACACAGATCAATAACTTAATACATGACAGATAAGGAAAAGATGGGATTATTTCTAACTGGATATCAGACTAGGGACTGAAAAAAACCTGTGACAATATTTGTGTCTTCATGTTTGTCTTTTAATCAATAACTCAACATTTTAGAAGAAGACTGAAGATGTAAAAACTGTGTTTATGTCTCGAAATAACAGTTTAAATTATGATTTTGGACCAGCTGAGGAGAATCTGAGATTAATGTATGTGAATGATTAGAATTCCATCCATGTTGCTACTAGTATCAGTAAAGTTATATAAATCCGGTCAACGCCGACATGATGACCTCGTTTCTATTTACTAACATGCAGTCAGCAGTAAACAGTCCTGAGCAGCAGGACATGTTGATCATTTATTATTCTAAATTTGAAGAATGCTAGATTTATTTTAATGATCATAAATCCAATCTGACACAGTAAAGATGGTGTAAAGAAGATTTCAAGCTTCTGCAGAAGCTCATTACAGTAAAACATCCAACGACAACGTTACCAGGACCCGAAAGGACACGCCTGGACCTGCCTGGACCGGCCTGGACCCGCAAGGACACGCCAGGACCTGCCTGGACACTCCTGGACCAGCCTGGACCCATCAGGACCAAATCCAGGTCTTACAGTTATTCTGAAGGAAACTGATCGATTGATTAGTTCTGATATATTTCTGATTCCTGCTTGAAGTTGTTTGTGAGTGATTCTTGAAACGTAACAGCAGAAAGGACCACGTGCACGACTTGTTTCGGTCAAACGCTGAACTTTCTACACTGAGACTCAAAGTCAGACCTCAACATTTCTCTGGTTTCAGATTCTGAACAGACTCAAACGTTCAGCAGAGAAAAGAAAATCGTTTCATCTGAGAGAGAAAAATGACATCATCAAACACGAAGCCCAGGATGGAAGTTGTGCACGACGCAGCTGGGTTCACTGATCGACGTCCTCACAGAGCTGATGGCAGAAAGACCAACAACTGCAGCATAAAAACATCATATTTAGAAACATAATCTTAAATTACTTTTCTATTTTTGAGACTTTACTGACATCACTGACGTTACGTTTTACTGATCTATTGATTGTTTCTGCAGCAGAAGATGAAAACTACAGCTGATCGCTCCAGGTATGAGGTTTGATCTATAACTGAACATAACGCTCTTTCTGGGTTAAATTAAGGTGGAAATAAACACTAAAACAAACACTTTATCTTTTGTTTTTACTGCTGGCGAGTTACAGCGGAAAAGGAAAAGACCCTGTCAACTGAGCAGGACATGCATGAGATGATTAGCAGCGAGCTGATAACTTGTCAGAGCTCAAAGCTTCCTCTTCGAGGTCACAGCTGTGCTCAGAGCCATTTCTGAATATCTAAACAGGCTGGAAGGATGGCAGCCGGCCACCTCGTAGGAAACCAGAGGAGCTCAGGCAGCAATCCCCAAAACACCAAACCAAAAATATATCTGTGTTAACACCATGCTATTTATAAGATTTATTCTGGGTTTGGAAACCAGAGCGACACTTCTGTCCAATCAAACGCCTTGTGCACAGCAACTTTACGGATCACAGCCCTGAAGCAGAAGAGGCTGCGGGAAGTCGTGATAACTTCTGGAACGGCAGTTTGGAGATAAACACTAAAGAAGTTTGAACCAGAGGACGAGACGAGCTGCTCATGTTGACTTTTAATAAGTATGTCAGAATCAACAGTGACTGTAACCTGAACGTCTCACATCAGCATCCAAACAACCGACTCCTCGTTGATTCAACCAGACACAACGTAACCCCCCCCCCGACACAAACACCTTCACACCTCTGCAGTAGGGTCTGACTGTGCTGCAGCTCAGAGTCCGGCTGCGAGTTGCAACACGGTGACTCAACATAAGGCCGTGACGATGACTGACAGATGCAGAGGCGGGAGGAGAGAAGTGACAAGCTCGAACAGGATCACAGCTCGTCTGAAAGCAGCTGTGCAGATCCACACAGACTCCACGAGAACAGGGACGTGAGTCCACGCCCCAAAGGCTTCCAGTTACTTCTCTGAAAGCCAGCTTTCCTCTTCCACCTGCAACATGCTGACGCTTTCACTGTCACGCCACTGGACGTTTCTGTTAAGAAGCGTTCTGCAACATGCACTCATGCCGGTGTCTGAGGAGGAAGAACAGGAAATACACATAACGTCTCTCACAGTTCAAACGCCAGAGTGAGAACGCCAGGCTGCTTTATGTCAAGTTACAAAACAGGAAGAGAAACAGCATCGTGTCATTACTGGTGGCAGAAAGCAGAATAAAAACGTTTCAAAATGAGTTTAGAAACCAGATCCATTCAGGTGCTGATGGTTCACAAGCAGGACACATTGAAATCATGTTACTGTCCACAAAGACCACAAAGTGGAGTAACAGTTTGTCCACAGATGAAGAAGACTTTCTGGTTTGTCCTCGCCGTTCGCAGCCGTGCTGGACGATAATAAAAGATAAATGTAACATCAGGACGGCGCCAGGACAGGGACGTTTCATCTGAGGACTTGTGTTACATAATTAGTCTCTCAGTGGGAGTGTCCCGTGGCATTTTCACAACTTGGACACATTTTCAGAACTCTGCAGAACAATTCAAAAGAACCGTTCTATAATGAGGAGAATCAAGTCCTTTCAGCATCTGACAGCTAGAAGGAAACCAGCTGTGGTCTCAAAGGGACTCAGGAGACCACTATCAAACATCTGCACATGGGAACAACGTGATCTTCATTAACAATATCTAAACAGATGCAATACAGCTTTAAGAATAGCTTGAGGGTGCAGGACGCCACTGCAAGAGCTCAAACCACCGTCATGTGTATCTGTCTGTGTGTGGGTGGGTGGGTGAGTGAGAGAGAGAGAGTGAGAGAGAGAGACTTCCTCTCCTCTCGGCTACATCAAAAGTAACTACTTCATAATGAAGGTGATAACGTGTCGTGTAAAACGAGGTGCTTGTAGCGCAGGGCAAACCATCATTTACCTGTCAGCAATGAAACTACAATAATCCACATTCTGATCTTTCCTACAGCTTCATCTGAAAACTAAAAGAAAAACTCCCAAACAAGAAAAAATATAAACCCCCACCGCTCGGGGTTCTGAAGCACAACCTCAGCTTCAGATACCGAGGTAGGGGACGGGTAACAGCCCTCAGCTTCAGATACCGAGGTAGGGGACGGGTAACAGCCCTCAGCTTCAGATACCGGGGTAGGGGACGGCTAACAGCCCTCAGCTTCAGATACCGGGGTAGGGGACGGCTAACAGCCCTCAGCTTCAGATACCGGGGTAGGGGACGGGTAACAGCCCTCAGCTTCAGATACCGAGGTAGGGGACGGGTAACAGCCCTCAGCTTCAGATACCGGGGTAGGGGACGGCTAACAGCCCTCAGCTTCGGAACCCAGATTCTGGCTGGAAAAACCTCCGTAGGGTTGTGGAGAGGTTTGTAATGGAACTTCATCTAACATGGTTCCAGTCTTCAGGACCGAGTCCTGCATGCTTTAGATGTTTCACTGCTTCAGAACACCTAGGAAACATCTAAAACATGCAGGATGGGGGGTCCTGAGAACTGGAACTGAGAAACACTGGTCTAACAGATCACATCAACCCCTCCCACCCCGTCACATCCAAACTGAGCCAAATGCTGAGGACAGCTTGTTTGCTGACACGTTTGGAGTTAATGATTGTGTTAATAATAAGATCCTGCTAACCAGACAGCAAACATGGCAGCAAGGTCATCAGGTAAACAACCGGTTCTGAACACAAGCTCCATGGAACCGGATACACGGGATGATGTGAAGCAGCTCCATGTATAAGCTCTGCTGGACATCAGCAGCTGGACATCATCAGCTGGACATCACCTGGACAACATGCCCCCCCCCCCCATGAGGACTCGACATGTTTCACCTGAGGCAGCGGTGACCCCAGAGCTGAGGGGAAGAAGGTATTCCCTCCCTCAGGGTTTTGTCTGCAAGACTTTTGCACAAGGCAGGAAGTTCACAGCTAAAAGTGAAAGAGATGTTATCAGAGTAAAGACGTTGATTTTTTTCCATGAAGTCATCACAAGCCTGAGCAGAGCGGCGGACTCGCAACAAAAGGGCTGCTGTTCCAGAGCTGCAACACACCAGTCTGCTCCAGGGCTCGGTCACATGCAAATGACAGGAGAAAGGTGTGATGATGTCAGGTAACCCTGGTGCGTGTGTGTGCGCGCGCGTGTCTACAGAGAGGAGGCCCGTGTGGAAGGAGAGAGCAACTTTCCTGACGTGGAGCTCGCGCTCGTGTCATATCTGTGTAACATGAAGTCATGTGTAGACAGACTGCTGAATAACAGGTTGTTCAAGATGTTTCACCATCTGTAGCAGCTCATCTTCCAACCTGTAACTGGTGGAAGCACTTCCTGATCCCTCACCCACCGGGGGGAGGAGGGGAGGAGGGGGGTCTGTCCCGATGAGGTGACAGCTCATGGCTGCTGACAGACCTGACATGAAGAAACTAAAGGAATAAATAAAGTGATTAAATCCTGCAGCTGGTGGAGCTGAAGAACTTCACGTTAATGACGGTGAATGTTTGAACGCACGTGCATCAGATTGCGCCTGAAGGAAAATGCGCTTTTGTTGGTTTTTGCGCACGACCTGCCTCAGCTTGAAACTAACGACAGTTGAGGGATTTCCTGGCAAAGAACTCGACCCCCCCTCCCGCGGTGAAACGTGAAACTACTCACCGTTCGGTCCATATTTCTCTAAATGGACCCGGACCTGCTCCACGGTCAGTCCGGTGTTCTCGTTCACGCCGAAGTTCTCTAAAACTTCGCTCGCAGACTTAGTGTGCGCATTTTCCATCTTCTCGGTGGACGGGACTCAGAAGAGCAGCTCGAAATGCATGTAGTTGAGTAACATCTACCGGGAAGGTGCGCGGGTGGCAGAGGGGGTGGACGCCCGGTGTGGCTCTGTCACCTGCTCCCCCCTCAAGAAGAAAAACCCGTCCGGATCCGCTGTTCGGGCGCTGTCGTCCTTCTGTTCTCTGCTGCTGCAGCTACTTCATCTCCATCTGAAGGTGTGCGGTGGTGTGTGAGAGAGAGAGAGCGCGTGCGTGTGTGTCGTAGACCGCCTCTCCGTCGCTGAGCCCGCCCCTGCACTCCTATTGGCTGCGTGTACCTGAGCTCAGGGTCCCGGTGTCTCCACTTCAAACAACAAACCTTAAGGGACTCCTGGCTGCAGCCAGGTGTATTTGGATCCAGGTGGACGAGTCCAAACCCACCAGCTGCTCCTCCAGGTCCACCTCCAGACCCACGGTCCCTCCAGGACTCTGATACAATGTTTACAGGTTCCGGTGTTGTGTCGAAAAAAGTTCAAACTCCCTTTTAAGTTTCATCTCTGTCACTATATCAAATGACCCGGAAGTGTTTTGTGGCCTGTATTGTTCTCCTTTTAACTTCTGCTTGTTGTCTGTGTCTCATCAACACAGAGACATAATAAACATGAAGACATGAGACCATGTGAAAACAAGCTGTTCTCCTAAGGAAGAATGATATATTTATATTAACATTTGACTTTACAAATATAAATAAAACCTCCATGACAAGAAAGTATTCAGTGTATTTCTGGTACTTCTTATTACAATTATTTTAATGATATATAGTTTCTTCAGCACAAGAGTCATCACATGTTCTGATGACATCATAGAAAGAAACTGTGGAAAAGTCCACAGGACAACTTTAAACCTGAGTGACAGTTACACGTAGGTTTATTTACACAAGACTTCAGTTCAAAGATTATCTTCATCTAGTCTGATTATGTGTCTCAGTCTGAGAGAGGGGCTCCAACAGATCCCCGGAACAACATCTGAGATCTCCGTCCAGAGTCCAGTCCTATGATCCACTAACCATCACACTCCCAGCAGCAGCTAGCTGTTCACCTGAGTGCAGCCTGGGCAGGAACATCCTAATGTTTCTGCAGGAATGACTGTGTAATATGAAACTGACGGCAGTGTAAAGGCTCATTAAACAGGATTCCCATCAGCTGCTTAGAAATGTTTGAGATTGGACTTTAAGATGGCAGCAGTTCACTTTGGTGTTGATCCTGCTGTTACAAACCGTTCGCTGATCACATCAATCAGAACTAATCTCTACTTCTCCAAACTGAGGTCATTCAAAGAGCAACAGATAGGATATCAGCTGTGCATAACCATCCCACAGAAACGCATCTCAGAAGATCTGAACTGTCCACTAAATGTCCTAAGTAAAGAGACGGGGGGAGAGACAGTGACATTAGAGACATTCCACCCAAATATTCCACTGCTGCCTGGTTGTTGTGCTTCTACAATGATATAAACAGCTGTTTATTTGGTCATTAACTACTAATTTAGCTGTGATGTAAATGTATTTCTAATAGCAGAGAAAATCAAACGATGAAAGTCTTCAGCTGTCAGTGGTCCACTCCCATCTTCACATGGAGTTCCACCAAAACACGTGCAAGATTTCCTACTTTTACTGGTCGTAGAATTTAAAGGGAATTTGTGACCAAATCAGATAAATAAAGGCTGTGGAATCTGCATTGTTACAGAAGTAAAGAGAAGTGACAACAGGGTTCGTTCTGTCAGCTGCAAAATAGGAACTAGACACAACATCTCTAACAGCTGTCGACTTTGTTTTCCTGATAATTGCTCAAGGGGTTTTGGCTAAAATGTCCTTCTCTGGTCTCTTTGTGTCTACAGTTCCATTATAGAAGGCAGATTACTGGCAGTTAGGAAGATGTTTGGTTCTGAGCTTGAACTCAGAAAGTTCAGTTAAAAGATAGTTTTTATTGACACAGTCCTTTCAGCACTGTGTGGTTTCATGTGCACGATGCACAGTCAAGGTGCAGTAACAGTAAAAGTATCAATAAATATAGAAACTAATTATTTTTGATTATATTGATTTTGATAAATGAGTAGTTTCTACATGGGGTGGGCTGTGTGTGTGTGTGTGGGGGGGGGGGGGGGGGGGGGGCATGTAGTTTGGTTTAAGTGAACTTGTTTTCTGTGACGTTTGCAGCAGGTCTCTGCTCTCTACAGAAGACTAACATGATGATGATGCTGTGAATGTAATTATTACTGCAGCTGTTGATGTTAACTTGAACTTCATGACAGGTATTTTTGGATGTTGCTAGTTTTGTTGGAGACTTTTGATGCATCATTTCTTACATGCTCATACTGTATGAGGAAAAAGCCCAAGGCTATACTCTACAAATACATTACTTTGCATATCAATTACTGAGACCCTTTTGAGGCTTGAACTTCCTGGAAAACTCTTATTTCCTGAAATACTGCTGAGGTTAACTGATACAACATGAATAGTGGGGTGGAGGTTAACATCTACTGGTCCCACCCTAAACCAATACCCTTTACAAAAGAAACATCATTATTTACAGAAGCTTAAGTCCTTCAGACCATATTCTGCAGAACTATTTACACATTCATTGTGGAATTACAGTGTGGACTACCTGCATCCAACTAAATGCAAGAAGGAAACCTGCTGATCCAGATTCTCCACCTCACATCATTCTGAGTGTGACTGTAGCATGATCTCCTCACAGTATACACTTTAAACTGGGTCTATTGTTGAATATCACAAGTGCTGGAATGGGACCTGACATGCACAAAGGAACAGCATGCTCCAGATCTGTCCCTGATCACAGCTGGCCTCTTCACTCGCTGCAGAAAAAAGAGTTTACATAACTTCCAGGACTGTCCAGAGGACGGTAGCTGGTCTCCTACAGGTCCAGGTTCCTACAAGAGTCCCATCATTTTAGAGGATATTCTCACTGTTTTAAATTCCAGACATCAGACCAGTTATCCACAGAGGATCTTGTTCATGATGCCTTTTCTTTAATGTTGTGTAGCTTCTCCTCACATGCACAGTGATTGTCATCAGTGATGACCTATGGAGTGAAGTTTTCTTTAATATGTGAGGGTGTCTCTCTTCTCTAGCTTTAGCAGAACTTGTTGTATGAGGCACAATAGTGACATAAATGTCAAGAGAACCCCTCCAACGTCAGAGATTTTGTTAAAAAGGAACCTCACCCCTCCCGGTCTCTCTGGCCCACTCCCTCTTCCCTGTCATCGACACACACTGGTGGACTGTCTCAGCACCAGTCACACAACATTTTCCACACAGCGCTGTCAGCTCACCAATAGCCTTCCTCTTTGCTAGCAGTGTTCATTTGCATAAGGAAAATGAGCTGTGGCCTCTCAAGCATGAAAAAAAGACTTTCTATATTCAGAGCTGTGTAACAAAATGATCATCCAGTTCTCAGTCTGGTCCTGATGTGATATGAAACAGGAATGATTTGAAATCAACAAGAACCAGAAAAGAAAATGAAAACAGATCTTTTTTTTAACAAAGCTCTGCTGCTGCTGCAGACAGGAAGACAAAACAGCTGCTACTGCCAGTGACTTTGACTCAAGGAGACGCTGATGCTGTGAGTCGCCAGAGTCTGGAGCAGCTGTACCTGACAAGCAGTGGCAAGTCATCCCCACCATTAATAAACCTCTCTCCTCTCCCCCATTTCTCCTTCATCTCCTCCCTGTTTGGGAGGGGCTCCACATGTCTGTGACAAAGTCATCATTTCACAGTCTGGCACAGCAGGATACCACACTGCCTGTTGGCTTCAAGATGTGAAGGGAAATGTTTCCTGTCAGGGGAGTCTGACTTAATGTGGTTGTTATATCAGCTCAGTCTTTTAATTATAATTCTCAAATGATATTTTAATAGCTTTCAGTAAAGGACTAAAGAGACACTTCAAAAGGAATCAGCAGTGTAATGTGTGTCTGAATAATTATTATCTCTTTAAAATCTAATGGATGGATGACATTAAGCTGTTCCTGCACCACAACAGCCAGTTTTTATTTCAGGTCAAAATAATTAAATGTTTTCAGTGGATTTTATAAAAGGAGCAGCAGCAATGTTTCCGTAATGAATGTGAAACATGTTCTGTCCTTTTTCACAGAACCTTTTCATGTCACAGGTAAAGATGCCACTCATTAAACATGGACTTCCACTTTTAGGTTGACTTCCCTTGTTTTTATTCAACACTTCTTACATGCTGAAACATGAGTCACTTTTTAAATTTAAATTCTTCTACAAGAAATTCAGACATGTTCATCCATCCATCCATCCATCCATCCATCCATCCATCCATCCATCCATCCATCCATCCATCCATCCATCCATCCATCCATCCATCCATCCATCCATCATTTAGAAAATAAATATTTAGTTTCAAAATAAATATTTGTTTTGTAAGATAAACATTTAACTTCAAATTAAATATGTAACTTACTAACTAAACATTTAGTTAGTAAATGTAACATTTATAAATAAATGACTAACAAGGTGAAAAGAAGCTAAATAATCAAAATTATTGCTGTTAAAGAGTCCCTTCCATTAAAATCAGATTTTCTGAGGTTTCTGTTGAATATTTTAGCTCCACAGGTGTTCTTACCTTCATAGTGGGTGAAAACAGGTCAACAACTTCTCTTTCAGTTTTAATCTCTCAAACTACGCAGGTGGTGATAAAACCCGAGTTCTAACAGCCTGTATCTGTTTCATCACAACTCCTTTGTTCGTTAGTATTCATCAGCTCCTGCAGTTGAAACCACGCCTAGCATGCTGCTGGCTAAAAGCTGTTAGCATAACCTAGCAAACAGGAAGACACGACCTCTGACGTTACCATGCGCAGCGGGGCAGGAAACAGTATTCTTTTCTCTCATAGGCTAGTTTGTTAGCCAATTAGTGTCCAGCAAATTAGAATAATGAATATGAACAAGCGGCTGACAAAGCCTGATGGAAGGAGGTGGAACCACCCGAATTTTAACGCAGACAGATTGAAAGGTCTGTTAATCAGTGTTTCCTGAAGTTTTTTAGATATAAAATGTTTCATATTACTGGTTAATACTTAAGAAATAACCACAAAGTCCTGAAATGTGTATGAAATGGCCTCTTTAATTTTTGACTGTGTAACATTACAAACGGCACCTCATACAAGAGATGGTCCAACTTCATATTAAAGTCTATATTTTCAAACACAGACCCTGTTGTTTTAATGGTCATGAGTGTCCAAATACTTTAATGTCATTACTATTGTCATAAAGAACAGGTATAACAGTTTTTGCCATTTTCTTGAGTAAAACATCAAAAGGATTTTCCTGTTCCACTACTGCGGCAGGATTTTAAGTCAAGTGGAAATAAAAATGAAATGGCTGGATGTTCTATTCTCAGCTGAGTTTGTGATGAAAGATTTATTCATTTTTCACGCTGCCTTGTTAAGAATAACAAGGGTGAGCTGTCAGAGGGTGAGAGGCAGAGGGTGAGAGGACGGACCTGGACAGATCACCAGTCAATCACAGGACCAGCAACCATGTGCACACATGGTTGATTTACAACCATCACCATACTGATATTTATGTTTCTGGGCTGAGGGAGGGTTTAAGAGCACCCTGAAAAACTCTACACAGTCACAGGAAAAACATGCAAATTCTATTCAAACAGGCCGTAACACAGATTAGATCAACTTCCTGCTGTGAGGCAACAATACTAACTACTACACCACCTCTCTGCCACAGTGAATCTGAACTCACCTACTCACTCGTTTTCTGTGCACACTTGATCCTGTTTGGGTCATGGGGGAGCTGGTCATTGGAGCAGAGGCGGGGTTACACCCCGGAAAGATCGCCAGTCCATCTGTCGACAGATAGACAACCAAACACGGTCACACACACACTGAGGGACAATTTAGAATCACCAACTAACTTAACATACGTGTTTCATGGACTATGGGAATAAAACCAGAATATCAGGAAAAAGCTCATGTTTGCATGGTAGAAAGGTCCCAGTTGAGAGTTGAACCCAGGACCTTCTTGCAAACCAACTGCACCACATTCCCAGAAAGTATATAGTTATTAATTTTTTAAAATGTTTTGAGTCTTTATTTATTTGTTTGTTTGTTTCAGGCAATGGCACAGTCAAGTAAACAAGGTAACAAAATATAGTTAAATCATATTAGTCATATAATCAAAGGAATATATAGTATATACGTACATGGCCATACAATTCTGCCTGAAAAGGAATGGGAAGAAGAAAACTTATAGATTAAATATAAAAATGTTATTACCTCCTGTGCTGCTTGTGCATACTTTTTAAAAAATACTCACACCATAAGGTCAAATGTATTGGGACTCCCCCCAAATCATTGACTTCAGGTCCTCTAATCACTTCCTTGTCCACATGTGTGTAAATCAAGCACCTGCACTTCCAGGCTGTTTCTAAAACGTTTGTGAATGTGCACACTAAGGGAGCGCAGTGTGCAGAACTCAGCAAAGATACGCCACCATTGGACTCTGAAGCAGTGGAGTGTTCACGCTTCTCTGGCAATCCAATGGACAAGTGGGTTTGGAAGTTGTCAGGAGAGAGTACCTGTCTGCAGGTTGAGCTTGGCCTTTTAGTTCCAGTACCAACATATTTAGGATAATTTGTGAGAACACTTTAGAGAGAGTCCCTTACTGTTCCAACATGGCTGCACACCAAAGCATAAAGCAGGTTCATAAAGACTTGGATGAGCCGGTTTAGTGTTGAGGAACTGGACTGGCTTGCATAGAGTCCTGACCTCAAACTAATAAAAAACCTTTGGGATGAATCAGAGTGGAGGCTGCTCACCACGCCTTCTTCTTCAACATCACTGACTGACCTCACAAATATGCTTCTTAAGAAATTGTCAAAACTTCATCTGAGAACTTCCAGAAGAGTTGAAGCAGTGATATACTAATAGATATACAGGTTGATGCTCTCTGTGTGATGGATCTGCAGCCGGCCTCAAAGTCACTCTCTTCAAAATGGTTTAAAGTTATTAAACATTTAAATTACTATTATAAGTTTTCAGATTCTCTCTGAAGCCATTTGTCCCACAAATCTGGATTTTTGGGCGATATGTGTACTGTGGAAGTCCGACTGGAGCATAGCACAACAACGCTGACTGTCCGCCATGTTTGTTACTGAACAGCTGAGCTAACTTTGCAGGTGTGGGCTCAACTGTTCATAAGCAAAATCAGTGTGACATCACAATGATGGGGTTTTCAAACTCACCTGATTCCTGCACCTTGTTTAAGTGAAAAAAAAACAGAAAGAGAAGTTATTGTACTATTTACACACCCAGTATGAAAACAAGAACCTGTAGACCTAAAATATTCAACATAAAACTCAGAAACATGTTTTTTTTAATTATTTCATGGCAGGACACCTTTAAGAATGAAATGACATTAAATTTCATGTGTGTGTAAAGGCAGACGTCTCAGTATTTGCCACTTTTCAGCACCCTGTGAAAATTAAGATTACATCTCTGAAGTGAAAACAGAAACAGCTGCTTCTTACAACAGATGAGAGGAAATCAGAACTATGACTCAGAAAATCAAAAAGCATTTCTCTGGTATGAGACGAGCCTTTTTACAAGCGACCCTCAGGGATGCACTGAGCGTACAGTAAAACTTCATTCCCCCACAGAGGGCTCAGTTTATCACCGTGTCCATGTACTGGTCAAGTTAAACATTATAAATATTATTTGTATTTAAACTCAGCATTAACTCAGAACATGGTTTATGGTGACATTTGTGTTATTAAACGGAATATCTGACAACTCACTTTATAAACTCCTCACTTTTCATTTCCTCTGAAGGCCAACATTTTAATTTGGTATTGGGCACATAGACATCATCATCATCATCATCATCATCATCATCATCATCATCATCATCACCACCACCACCACCACCACCACCACCACATCCCTGCAGACATGATGTTTGCCACTCAGTCATTTTGAACAGGATGAGTCATTGTGCGACGGCAGGGCTCAGCCTATCAGTCGGTCCATCTGTAGCAGACTCAGATGTGACACATAATGTGATTCCCCCTCATCACTCATGATGTCTGTTTATTATCCAGCTATACATTTCATTCTATAAGCATGAAAGTAAGCGGATGCTGGAAATACAGCAAAATAAATTGCAGGAATTATCACCCGTGTCACTCGATTGTCTCACCTTAAAGCACTCGTCACAGTGAGAGATCTTCTATGTTACTGAGTTCTTCATTAAATATTTCTCACCTCCTTATTGCTGCAGTCAGAAATGAGTCAGAAAGTGTGAGAAATGTGAGACCAAGCTGTGAGGGGTTGCCAATTTATGAAAATAAGTAGTGACTGACTGAAGACAAAAAGAGAATCTGACATTCACAGTGTGACACTTTCTGATTATATTAAACTAAAACATTTACAAAATACATGCAGATTCAATGTGAGAATGTATCGACATGTAAAAATCTAATAAGTATCAAGACTGATTGATTCTAACTGAAACCTAACCCAATAACAACAATCCAAAAACAACAAACCCAGTAACAACAAACCCAATAACAAACCCAATAACAAACCCAATAACAAACCCAATAACAACAATCCCAGTAACAACAAACCCAGGAACAACAAACCCAATAACAACAATCCAATAACAACAAACCCAGTAACAACAAACCCAGGAACAACAAACCCAGGAACAACAAACCCAATAACAACAATCCAATAACAACAAACCCAGTAACAACAAACCCAGTAACAACAAACCCAGGAACAACAAACCCAATAACAACAATCCAATAACAACAAACCCAGTAACAACAAACTCAATAACAAACCCAGTAACAACAAACTCAACAACAAACCCAATAACAACAAACTCAATAACAACAAACCCAATAACAACAAACTCAATAACAACAAACCCAATAACAACAAACCCAATAACAACAAACCCAATAACAAACCCAATAACAACAAACCCAACAACAAACCCAATAACAACAAACCCAATAACAACAAACCCAATAACAACAAACCCAATAACAACAAACCCAATAACAAAAAACCCAATAACAAACCCAATAACAAACCCAATAACAACAAACCCAATAACAACAAACCCAATAACAAACCCAATAACAAAAACCCAGTAACAACAAACATACCAACAACAAGCCCAATAACAACAAACCCAATAACAAACCCAATAACAACAAACTCAATAACAACAAACCCAACAACAAACCCAATAACAAACCCAATAACAACAACCCAATAACAACAAACCCAATAACAACAAACCCAATAACAACAAACCCAATAACAACAAACCCAATAACAAACCCAATAACAACAAACCCAATAACAACAAACTCAATAACAACAAACCCAATAACAATCCCAGTAACAACAAACTCAACAACAAACCCAATAACAACAAACTCAATAACAACAAACCCAATAACAAACCCAATAACAACAAACCCAATAACAACAAACCCAATAACAAACCCAATAACAAACCCAATAACAACAACCCAATAACAACAAACCCAATAACAACAAACCAATAACAACAAACCCAATAACAACAAACTCAATAACAACAAACCCAATAACAACAAACTCAATAACAACAAACCCAATAACAAACCCAATAACAACAAACCCAATAACAACAAACCCAATAACAACAAACCCAATAACAAACCCAATAACAACAATCCAATAACAACAAACCCAATAACAACAATCCAATAACAACAAACCCAGTAACAACAAACTCAATAACAAACCCAGTAACAACAAACTCAACAACAAACCCAATAACAACAAACTCAACAACAAACCCAATGACAACAAACCCAATAACAAACCCAATAACAACAAACACACCAACAACAAACCCAATAACAACAAACCCAATAACAACAAACCCAATAACAAACCCAATAACAACAAACTCAATAACAACAAACCCAATAACAAACCCAATAACAACAAACCCAATAACAACAAACTCAATAACAAACCCAGTAATAACAAACATACCAACAACAAGCCCAATAACAACAAACCCAATGACAACAAACCCAATAACAACAAACCCAATAACAAACCCAATAACAAACCCAATAACAACAAACTCAATAACAACAAACCCAATAACAAACCCAATAACAACAAACCCAATAACAACAAACCCAATAACAAACCCAATAACAACAATCCAATAACAACAAACCCAGTAACAACAAACTCAATAACAAACCCAGTAACAACAAACTCAACAACAAACCCAATAACAACAAACTCAATAACAACAAACCCAATAACAACAAACTCAATAACAACAAACCCAATAACAACAAACTCAATAACAACAAACCCAATAACAAACCCAATAACAACAAACCCAATAACAACAAACCCAATAACAAACCCAATAACAAACCCAATAACAACAAACCAATAACAACAAACCCAATAACAAACCCAATAACAACAACCCAATAACAACAAACCCAATAACAAACCCAATAACAAACCCAATAACAACAAACCCAATAACAACAAACCCAATAACAACAAACCCAATAACAACAAACTCAATAACAACAAACCCAATAACAACAAACCCAATAACAAACCCAATAACAACAAACTCAATAACAACAAACCCAATAACAAACCCAATAACAACAAACCCAATAACAAACCCAATAACAACAAACTCAATAACAAACCCAATAACAAACCCAATAACAAACCCAATAACAACAAACCAATAACAACAAACCCAATAACAACAAACCCAATAACAACAAACCCAATAACAACAAACCCAATAACAAACCCAATAACAAACCCAATAACAACAATCCAATAACAACAAACCCAATAACAACAAACCCAATAACAAACCCAATAACAACAAACCCAATAACAACAAACTCAATAACAACAAACCCAATAACAACAAACTCAATAACAACAAACCCAATAACAAACCCAATAACAACAATCCAATAACAACAAACCCAGTAACAACAAACTCAATAACAAACCCAGTAACAACAAACTCAACAACAAACCCAATAACAACAAACTCAATAACAACAAACCCAATAACAACAAACCCAATAACAACAAACCCAATAACAACAAACCCAATAACAACAAACCCAATAACAAACCCAATAACAACAAACCCAATAACAACAAACCCAATAACAACAAACCCAATAACAACAAACCCAATAACAACAAACCCAATAACAACAAACCCAATAACAAACCCAATAACAACAAACCCAATAACAACAAACTCAATAACAACAAACCCAATAACAACAAACTCAATAACAACAAACCCAATAACAACAAACTCAATAACAACAAACCCAATAACAACAATCCCAGTAACAACAAACCCAGGAACAACAAACCCAATAACAACAAACCCAGTAACAACAAACCCAGGAACAACAAACCCAGGAACAACAAACCCAATAACAAACCCAATAACAACAAACCCAATAACAACAAACTCAATAACAACAAACCCAATAACAAACACAACAACAACAAACCCAACAACAACAAACCCAATAACAACAAACCCAATAACAACAAACCCAATAACAACAAACCCAATAACAAACCCAATAACAACAAACCCAATAACAACAAACTCAATAACAACAAACCCAATAACAACAAACTCAATAACAACAAACCCAATAACAACAAACCCAATAACAACAAACCCAATAACAACAAACCCAATAACAAACCCAATAACAACAAACCCAATAACAACAAACCCAATGACAACAAACCCAATAACAACAAACCCAATAACAACAAACCCAATAACAAACCCAATAACAACAAACCCAATAACAACAAACTCAATAACAAACCCAGTAACAACAAACATACCAACAACAAGCCCAATAACAACAAACCCAATAACAACAAACCCAATAACAAACCCAATAACAACAAACTCAATAACAACAAACCCAATAACAAACCCAATAACAACAAACCCAGTAACAACAAACTCAATAACAAACCCAGTAATAACAAACATACCAACAACAAGCCCAATAACAACAAACCCAATGACAACAAACCCAATAACAAACCCAATAACAACAAACCCAGTAACAACAAACTCAATAACAAACCCAGTAATAACAAACATACCAACAACAAGCCCAATAACAACAAACCCAATAACAAACCCAATAACAACAAACCCAATAACAACAAACCCAATAACAAACCCAATAACAAACCCAATAACAACAAACTGTCAGGATCTCTGCTGCTGGTGGGTGTGGTGGTTGGTTGTCTGCACTAATTGTGTTGCAGGGCGTGGCAGCAGCTCATCAGAGGATTCAGGTGTGGATCATTACCCAGCTCAGGAGAGCTGGGTACTTAAGCAGAGGAGGAACCACAGACGGACGCCAGTTTGTTCCACTAACTTCCGTGGTAACAGAGTGGCCAGAGATATTGAGTGACAGAGTGAATTGTTAGTTGTAACTAACCTGCCTTCTCCTCCCTTACTCTCAGCCCCGTGTCCTGGAGCGTTCCTCCAGTTACCGGCGCCTCGACGTGGACAGCTCACTACCGTTCTACCGGACTGACTCTCCACGGTTCTCACGCTCGAGTTGCGGTGTACGCAACTGGATCTTTCCCTGGCTTCCTGTCTGTCTCTGGTCCCCTCTGGATCCACACCTCACCGGTCACCGCGCTGCTGTCACTCCTGTCACAGTATCGACTGTGCAGACAGCCCCTGGAGCCGGACGCACTAAACCAACGTTCGGACAGCCTGGATCATCACCCCCTGCGGCAGCACCTACGGATCCCTCCTCACGACAGCACGGCTTCTCGTCACCGTGAGTTTATTGAGCACGATCCCCGCACACCGCAGCTGGTATCTCCGCCTGTCACTAACGTCTCTCTCCCTCTCACGACCAGGACCGTTCCTGCCCCGCACCAGTTCCCGTCCTGGCACAATTCCATATGTACAGTTATTGTTGTTATCACGTTTGGAGCACTGTACATAAATAAACACTGTAAACCGATCTCAGTCTTGTGTATGTTTGGAGTTGGGTCGACTTTGGAGCTCAGAACAAACCCCGCCTGGTAGTATACCATGACAGAACAAACTGGCCACGAGAGCTCCCAGACCCAGCTCCAGACAGCACTAGCCCAGCAGGGGATCCTGCTGGGTAAACATGACTCTTTTATGCACGAGATCGCTGCAAGTCAAGCTAACCTGTCTGCTGAGCTCCACAGCTTAAGTCGCCAACTCACCTCTGTTATGTCTCGACTTTCCCGCAGCCCCTCTCCTCCTCCTGCAGCGGCTGCGGTGCATTCTGCCCCGCCTCTGGACACCGGCTACCGGCAGGTTGCCATCCCCGATCCGGCACCCTTCGACGGTAACCCCAGGAACTGCAAGGGGTTCCTCCGGCAGTGCCGGATCGTCTTCAGCCGGGCTCCTCAAGCTTTCTGTTCCGATGCCAGCAAAACATCGTACATCATCGGCTGGCTTCGGGACAAAGCTCTCAGGTGGGCAGATGCTTATGTCGAGACTAACCCCATAGAGACATCTCCATATTCCAGATTCCTCGAGGCCTTTACATCCACCTTTTCGGACGGCGGTACTAAGGAGGACGCGATGCGGGAGCTCCTCGCCCTTAGACCCCGTCCGCAACACATGGCGGATTTTGCCCTGGAGTTCCGGACTCTCGCTGCAAGCACGAACTGGTCTGATGAGACCCTCCGGAGCGTTTTTCACAACGCCCTCCCGGAAAGCCTGAAGGAGGACATCGCTAGCCGGGAGGAACCAAAGACATTGGACGGTCTCATCAGCCTGACGACCCGCCTGGATCGACGGACGCGAGGTCACTTCCGGGTTCGTCACGTGACCAGTTCCGCTTCCACCGCATCTCAACCTGTAAGTCCCGCACCACACACAAGAGGGCGCTCTCCCCCCAGACGTGCACAAGCACCCGAACTGTACCTCCCTAACATAAATGTGGGCCCTGCACCATCCCCTAGGTGGCATCCTTCGCCCAGACGCACACCCTCACCGGAGCCCATGCAACTAGGGCAGGTGAAACCCAGCTCACGGGAGCGTAGACGCCACCGAGCGGAGGGTTGCTGTGCGTACTGTGCTTCGCCACACCACTCTGGAGGTGCCTGCCCGCAGATGTTAAACGATTAGGCCCGTCAGTGAAAGTGGGGGTCCTGACGGGCCCAGAACAGGCTAAACCCCGATTGCTGCTACCCGCAGCTATAAACAAGCCCCACAGTGAGCCCATTACCTGCACTGTGTTTATAGACTCCGGTTCCGAACGGAACCTTATTTCACCTAAACTGGCAAGGCAAGGACGCCTGACACTAACCCCACTGAACAGACCTCTGCACGTCACAGCCCTCGACGATAGCCGCATGACCACCATCACCCACAGAACTGAACCCATCACATTGACTGTTTCCGGCAATCATACTGAGACCCTGTCTTTTCTTGTCTTTCCTACCACAGAGGCTCCCCTGGTCCTAGGATTCCCGTGGCTGGCGCAGCACAACCCCCAATTCAACTGGGGGCAGCAGAGCATCACGGCCTGGAGTGAGCATTGCCTTCGCTGCTGCTTAAGGTCAGCCACACCAGCCAGCACCACAGGTAGGGGAGTCCTCACATCACCACCCGACCTGTCCCGGGTCCCCACCTGCTATCATGATCTGGGACAGGTCTTTAATAAAGAACAGGCAGTCTCACTTCCACCTCATCGCCCATACGACTGCGCGATAGACCTCCTCCCTGGGGCTCCGTTGCCCTCGGGGCGCCTCTTCAGCCTCTCCCGCAAGGAGCGGGAAGCCATGGAGGAGTATATAACAGACTCGCTCAAAAACGGACTCATCCGCTCTTCTTCATCACCAGTGGGCGCAGGCTTCTTTTTCGTGGAAAAGAAGGACAAGAGCCTGCGCCCCTGCATAGACTATCGCAGCCTGAACAGCATCACAATCAAGAATAAGTACTCGCTTCCCCTGTTATCCTCCGCCATAGAGCCGGCTCAGAAGGCTCGCTTCTTCACGAAGCTCGACCTCCGCAATGCCTACCACCTGGTCCGCATCAGGGAAGGGGACGAGTGGAAAACGGCCTTCAAGACCCCTATCGGCCATTACGAGTACCTCGTGATGCCATTCGGACTAACTAATGCCCCTGCAGTTTTCCAAAACCTAATCAACGACGTGTTACGAGACTTTCTCAATAAGTTTGTATCAGTATACCTAGATGACATCCTCATTTTCTCTCCTGACCTCAAGACTCACACAGCACAGGTTCGGCAGGTTCTCCAGCGGCTGCTGGAGAACCGCCTATATGTGAAGGCTGAAAAGTGTGAATTTCACGTCTCCTCTGTTTCCTTCTTAGGATTCATCTTAGAAGGAGGACGTGTCCGGCCTGATCCTGCCAAGACAAAGGCAGTCGAGGAGTGGCCGGTCCCCCAGTCTCGAAAGGAGCTCCAGAGGTTTTTAGGTTTTTCAAACTTTTACCGTCGTTTTATTAAAAGTTTTAGCACTATTGCCGCACCACTCACTGCACTCACTTCCACTAAAGTGTCTTTTCAGTGGAGTCAGGCGGCAGAAGATGCATTCAGGGAGCTGCAGCGGCGGTTCACCCAGGCACCTGTGCTCGCCCACCCCGACACCTCCGTCCAGTTCGTGGTAGAAGTGGACGCCTCCGACGTCGGGGTGGGAGCGGTGCTGTCCCAGCGCGACAGGACTGACGGTAAACTACACCCTTGTGCTTTCTTTTCCAGGCGGTTCACCCCTGCCCAGCAGAACTATGATATCGGTGACAGAGAGCTCCTCGCCATCAAGCTGGCCTTGGAGGAGTGGCGTCACTGGCTGGAGGGTACAGAACTCCCGGTGATTGTATGGACAGATCACAAAAACCTGGAATATATACAAGCAGCAAAAAGACTCAACCCCCGTCAGTTCCGCTGGTCTCTGTTCTTCTCACGTTTTCACCTCACTATTTCTTACAGACCTGGATCAAAGAACCTCAAACCCGACGCTCTATCCCGGGTGTTCACCCATGACGACCCTCCGGCCCAGCCTACCTCCATCCTGCCCTCCTCCTGCGTGGTGGCCTCTGTCACCTGGGAGATCGAGCGGGCGGTTCGTGCGGCACTCCAGCACGAGCCGGACCCAGGGGGTGGACCGCGGAATCGGACGTACGTCCCAGCAGCCGTCCGAGCGCAAGTCCTGCGCTGGGGCCACACGTCTCGCCTTTCCTGTCACCCCGGAGTCAGCCGGACCATAGAGCTGCTCCGGCGGTACTTCTGGTGGCCGTCGCTGCACAAGGACGTCCAGGACTATGTTGCCGCCTGCTCCACTTGCACCCGGAACAAGTCCTCTCACCAACCACCAGCCGGTCTACTGCAACCACTGTCAACACCCTCCAGACCCTGGTCCCACCTGTCACTGGATTTTATCACCGGTCTTCCCCCATCACATGGCAAGTCTGTGATTTTATCCATTATTGATCGTTTTTCTAAATCATGCCATTGTGTTGCACTGTCGAAATTACCCTCTGCACAGGAAACCGCTCGACTACTAGTGCAACATGTGGTTCGGCTCCACGGCATCCCGACAGAGATTCTGTCCGACAGGGGACCCCAATTCATTTCACGAGTCTGGAGGGATTTCTGCACTGCAATTGGATCCAAACCCAAACTCACTTCTGGCTACCATCCTCAGACGAACGGACAGTGTGAGAGACTGAACCAAGAGATCGAAAACCAGCTGCGGTGTGTGTGCTCTTTAAACCCCACATCCTGGTCCCTTCATCTTCCTTGGGTCGAGTATGCTCACAATACGCACGTCTCCACTGCTACCGGTTTATCCCCGTTTGAGGTATGTCACGGCTTCCAACCCTCTCTCCTCCCAGACTCTCACCCGGATCCTCTCATTCCTTCTGTGCAGGGCCACCTTCGGAAGATCCGCCGGATCTGGACCGCCACTCGCAGCGCTCTCCAGCGGACGGCCGCCCAGAACAAGGCCCGGGCAGATAAGAAGAGGATCCCGGCACCCACGTACGCAGCAGGTCAGAGAGTCTGGTTGTCTGCTCAAGACTTCCCCTTCAAGTCCGCTAATCGCAAATTGGCCCCCAGGTTCCTGGGCCCCTACGAAGTGGAAGCCGTGATAAGCCCCACCACTGTCCGCCTCAGACTCCCCTCCAACTTCAGGATTCACCCGGTATTTCACGTCTCACAAATCAAGCCCGTTCACACCAGTCCCCTTAATACTGACACTCCGCCTCCCCCGCCCCGCATCATAGATGGACACCCTGCCTTTACCGTGCGTCGGATCGTGGGAGTCCGTCCTCGGGGCCGAGGTCGTCAGTACCTTGTGGACTGGGAGGGATATGGCCTCGAGGACCGGTCTTGGGTTCCCCGGTCCGCCATACTCGACCCAACCCTCATATCGGACTTTGAAAGATCCTCTGCCTCCACTTCATCAACAATTGCCGCCACCTCCACCTCCTCCATCCTTGCCAGGCCCTCCTCGCCCCCGTCCTCCGCCCCGGCTCAGTATTGCGCCCCTACTAACCGCTTTTGTTTTTCAGGTGTGGGAGCTCTGGGTCGGCCGCCAGGAGGCGACCATTAAGGGGGGGGGGTACTGTCAGGATCTCTGCTGCTGGTGGGTGTGGTGGTTGGTTGTCTGCACTAATTGTTTTGCAGGGCGTGGCAGCAGCTCATCAGAGGATTCAGGTGTGGATCATTACCCAGCTCAGGAGAGCTGGGTACTTAAGCAGAGGAGGAACCAGAGACAGACGCCAGTTTGTTCCACTAACTTCCGTGGTAACAGAGTGGCCAGAGATATTAAGTGAAAGATTGAATTGTTAGTTGTAACTAACCTGCCTTCTCCTCCCTTACTCTCAGCCCCGTGTCCTGGAGCGTTCCTCCAGTTACCGGCGCCTCAACGTGGACAGCTCACTACCGTTCTACCGGACTGACTCTCCACGGTTCTCACGCTCGAGTTGCGGTGTACGCAACTGGATCTTTCCCTGGCTTCCTGTCTGTCTCTGGTCCCCTCTGGATCCACACCTCACCGGTCACCGCGCTGCTGTCACTCCTGTCACAGTATCGACTGTGCAGACAGCCCCTGGAGCCGGACGCACTAAACCAACGTTCGGACAGCCTGGATCATCACCCCCTGCGGCAGCACCTACGGATCCCTCCTCACGACAGCACGGCTTCTCGTCACCGTGAGTTTATTGAGCACGATCCCCGCACACCGCAGCTGGTATCTCCACCTGTCACTAACGTCTCTCTCCCTCTCACAACCAGGACCGTTCCTGTCCCGCACCAGTTCCCGTCCTGGCACATTTCCATATGTACAGTTGTTGTTGTTATCACGCTTGGAGCACTGTACATAAATAAACACTGTAAACCGATCTCAGTCTTGTGTATGTTTGGAGTTGGGTCGACTTTGGAGCTCAAAACAAACCCCGCCTGGTAGTATACCATGACATTTAGCAGCTGTTCCCCGTCTATAATGCAAGTAAAATTGAGGGAAAGGACTCGGGCAGGACTGGATGGATGTGAAGAAGACAACCCTTATGTACCCTCCCCCACTCCCAAGACCTAAAAAGCAAATAAAAACATTCATACTAGTCTTATAAGTGTCATACAACACTAGCTTTTTTAAAATGACCAAAACTAGCGACCAACCAGCCGGCTGAGATTGAGATCTGTTACAATGGGACTTTATTTTCAACATCGGTGGGACATTAGACTGTTGTGTGAGTATTTCACTGTAAAATTCTTACATACTCTACCTTTAATATTCATTATGCTAATTCGCTGGACTCAGATTGGCAAACAAAACAGCATATGAGAGCTAGACTTCCTGTTTCCTCCTAGCAAGTTTTTTCCTGTTTGATACGGAGCGTAGGAGGGAAGCCAGCCTGAGCCCAGGCACAGAGCTCCCTCCTTGGCCTGAGGACCCCAGGACAGTTGGTCCTCTGCTCTGGAGGGTTCGGATTTTTAAACTACTGCGCCCTGGAGCTTAGGGAGAGAGCCAGCCTAAGCTCATGCCCAGGCAGCCCGTGTTTATGCTAACAGCTACTCAGCATCACGCAGCACCGGAGGATAACACACATGAATCCGAAAGACTTTTAAATATTTTAGGACATACAGAGTGACCGTTGGTGGGATGTCAATGTTTTACAGACATTGGTTTTATTATGGGATGGATTATTGCATCCAGTGACTCGTGGCTTCAACATGTAACCTTAAACACCGCTCCGTGAGCACTAAGCATCATGACGGCCACACTGTACGGTTTTATTAAACTAACTATCATTAGTTTAACAACCCCCACCTTAAAGGGTGTGTTTGACTGGTGAAACAGTGTCTTACTCAAGCCCGATCACTGAGTTTAGCAGCTTTATTCACACAACAAAGAGCACCAATACAGTAATTGTGTCGTTAGCCAGGTAATCAACTGAAATTACACAAAATAAACAACCACACATTAACAACACAAACTAATTATTAACTGTGTAAACAGTGTACATGGACATATTTAGTAACAGTCATTAAGAACCATATTGTTGCTCACCAGCTTGGCTTCACCAGTCTGAACAGTAGCAGCAATAAGAAAAAAAGATCCAACAGGCATACTGCATGAGTGGGCGTTACCAGAATGTCAATTTACATAATGACTACGTCCCCAAATAAAATAATAATTTAATGTAAATACTAGTGCTGTCATGAGATTAAAAATTGGATGAGATTAATTAATTTTGAGCAGTAATTAATTAATCAAATTAATCTTATTTTTAATCTCATTTAATAATAGCTAAGAAAAACACTATTGTTATCCATGGTTCCGTCTGGACGTTTTTGAAAAGATAATTTTCCATTCATGGGACTGACAACTCTCATGCTCCTCCATTGTCACTTCTCCGCTCTGCAACTAACCGCTTTTGCTCACCTTGCCGTCACTGGAAGTCAATCAGCAGCCAATAGATGTCCACCTAAAAGTGATTAATCCAGGGCTTAATTTGAGCTGGAACAAGATCCGGGAACTGTCTTATTTTGAAAGGGTGTGTTCCGGTAACTGTTTGCTAGGATCCGTTAACGGCGCCAGTTGGGTTAAATAACAGCGGCATCAAAATACCAAAAAGGCAGTATAACTTACTTCTTCTGGGTTTATCATCACTTACTCTAGCCCTGCTTGACAATTTACACCCGCTGTGCGCCGGCGCACAGCGCTTGGTCTGGTCCGACGGTTGTGTATGTGTGTGGGTTCATACATGTCTATGTGTGCGTTCCGGTATCAGTCAGTGAATTCTGGTCTCATTGCGCTATTTGCGTTCAGGTAACTAAAAAACTAACTAAAAAAGGACTTTATTTAAAAGCAACTCAAAAGCAGAAACTGTAAATATAGATTAAAAATTAGATTAATGCGATTAAGGAATATAACGCACCAAATATGGCTGTAATTAATTAATCGCAACTAACGCGGTAATTTGACAGCCCTAGTAAATACTGGCATAGCTGGTCTGACACTAACATGTCTGAAATAAAGAAAATTCACACACACACAATGCGCGTTTCTGACTTCGTCCAGTTTCGGAGTCTCTATTTGAGTGTAAAAGAGCATAAAATTAGTTGTTTCTAGGTGGTCAGAAGCGGACAAAGTGACTGCAGTTTAAAGAGGCCATTCCATTAAAAATGTTTTTTCTGTTGAATATTTTAGCTCCACATATGTTTTTACCTTCATAGTGGGTGTGAAAACAGGTCAACAACTTCTCTTTCATATTTTATCTCTCAAACTATGCAGGTGACGATAAAACCAGAGTTAGAACGGCCTGCATTTGTTTCATCGCAACTCTTTTGCTCATTAGTATTCATCGGCTCCCGCAGTTGAAACCACGTCTAGCATGCTGCTGGCTAAAAGCTCTAGCATAAGACGTAAAAAAAAACGGAAGAGGCTGCTGTTGCCATGCGCAGCGGGGCAGGAAACAGTATGCCGTTCTCTCATAGGCTGGTTTGTTAGCAATCTGAGTTAAGCAAATTCAAAAAATGAATATGAATGAGTTGCTGCCTGAAGTCTGACGAAGCCAGCTGAATCTTCACGCAGACAAATTGAAAGGTCTGTTAATAAGTGTTTCCTAACGTTTTTTAGATATAAAATGTTTCATATTACAGGTTATTACTTACGAATTAACCACAAAGTCATGAAATTTGTGTGAAATGGCCTCTTTAACAGACAAAAACATGAAGGATCCATGCAAAACAGCAGAGCCCCCCTCAGATCCCGCTACTGAGTTAAAAATAAATTCTCAGAGTCCTTTCAAAATAAACCGAAGCTATTTGTCTCCTAAATCTGGATTTTCTGGCAATATGTGCATTGTGGAAGTCCGGCTGGAACAGTAGCACAACGACGCTGACGGTCAGCCATGTTTGCTAGTGAACAACTGCACTAACTGTCATGTCCAGTGCTTGTGCGACTGTGTGTTTTGTGTGGCGGGTGAGTTCTCTTCGCAGAGTGACATCTATGCTGGAGAGTGGTGCCGGCTGATTGACACAAGCTGGCGGAGATCAGACTGATGAGGAGCACGAGCCTTATAAGCAGCAGGCAGACCTCCACTCGTCACTTGGTTGTTGCCCTAAATGGTATCTAACCACAAGCCACTTTCCGAGTTTCCGAGTTTTTCCGAGTATTTTTGATATTTATATTTCCGAGTGATATTTTTCCTGTGTTTCCGAGTAACACTGTCTTCTCCTCTGACCACCTGCGTTCCTGCTCCTCCAGTCCTCCTAAGTCTCCCTGTGTTCCCTTGTGAACCTGATCCCGAGCCTCCTGTGTCTCCCCGTGTACCTCCCGAGCCCAGATCTCCGCCGTCAGCCTGCCCGCTCTCTAGCGGCTCACCTGACACACGCCCCTGGACTTCATCTCTCCACAGTCGCATCTCTGGACATTCCTCCTCCTCGTGCTCCTCCTTGTCTTCCTCTCCGTGAGTCTCTGTTCCTCCCGAGCACTTCTGTGACAGTTCCGTATATACAGTGACTAACCTTTCATCTTCTCTCTAGTACCGGACCTTCCCGAGACGCACCTTCACCTGCACATTTTCGTATCACTGTATATCTGTAAAATAAACTATTTCACTTTTGCACCTGAGCTTGTGTCTGAGTATGAGTTCTGCATTTGGGTTGCACCGCTCCTCGCAATCTCATGACACTAACGACACTAACCTGATGAATGCTAATGAGCAAAATCAATGTGACGTCACAATGATAAGGTTTTCAGACTCTGGTGTTCCGTGAGCTGCATTATTTAAGTGATAAACGTGAAAAAGAAGTTATTGTGCCATATCTACACCCAGTACAAAGCCAAGAACACACGTGGAGCTAAAGCATCCAACAGAAGACTCAGAAAAAAAGTTTTTTATGGCATGGCCTCCTTAAGATCTATTCTGTTGGCTCTTTAAATGACCTTGGTGTGGAGAAAGATATATTAGGGTTGATGAGCTAAATCAATATCCAGAACAGGACCAAGCCTAAATTTAAATTTAAATTAACTAAGTCTAAAAAAATTCATAGCAGTTCAGCTTACAAGATTCATAAACATTCACATTATTATCAGTGTCAAATTACGTTGTTTTTTTACAATCACAATAAGCAACAGCAGAAGCTTGCTGCAACCTCTATGATTCAGCCAGAGACACGTCAGGCAGGAATACAGCAGTTTATGACATAGATCTTGCATGAACTGCTGTGACACTTGAATGGATTAAACCCTTATCTATGTCTTTGAAAACTCATCAAAAAGAACATGAAATTAATATTAATGGTAATTTTGCTGCTTTGTAGAAATTAAAGAATGATTTACCAATTCTAGCCGTAAACTGAATGACTTACAGTATATGGTAACATAAAACTGCTACATAATATAATATTTATTTGGTTATCAAATAAGGTAACAATTTTTGTCTTGATTATGTCTCGTGTTTATAAGTTTCCTGCTTTCTGTTCGGTTATATGAACTTAATGAAATAGCTGAATATACAGCTTTCGTGCTTTAGATCAAATGAAAAATCAGTCCAGGGTGTAGTGAGTTTAAGCACTGACATTGGGCAAACATCTGGACTCTAAATGTCAGTGCCATTTTCTATTATCACTCAGATCAGAGAGAATGAAGGTGATGGCAAACATTTTGTACAATCACAATGATGGCTGTTCATCCAGAGCAATGAATTTAGTCATGCTCCTCTTTGTATTTTTTTTATTGTTTTCTGTGAAAACATACCTCTCCCCTATAAAGTTTTTTTTCCTTTACTGTGCATTAAACATTGGCTTTTTGAACTATAGTTTTAGATTTTAGAGTTTTTCTGGTATAGGTCCTGTCAATATTGTTAGCTTTAAGTGTCAAACTCAACTGGTTGCGCTTAATTAAGCTGTACAGGCACTGCATTGTAATTCATTTTCTCTTGAAGACATCTCAAGTGGTCAGACTTCCTTTGTCTCCCTTTGTGAAATATTTCTGCACACCAGACATGTTAGCAAGCTATAGTCAAAAGTCTATAGGGCAGACATATTTGAATTTTGGCAAATGTGTATGCATTAAAGCCTGTAAAGACTTACAGCACATTTAGGAAACAGCTCAGGATCGCAGAAGCACTTTTACCAAGTAGAATTTTGTTTCACAAATTATTTCAGTGTTCTTGCTAAAAATATTAGCTCCTGGCATTAATCATTTTGTTTTGCTAAACTGTGTCTTTATTAGAAGTTAAATGGAGCTTATGAGCTTGAACCAGCTGCCAGCACAACAAAGAACAGGTTGATTTTAATAAAATGGTTTAATTTTGGTGATCACAGTTGGTTAGCACTGTTGATTTGCATAAAGAAGGACTTGGGCTTGACTTCTGTCCATGGCTTTTCTGTATGCAGTTTGCATTTATACTGTTTGTGTGTAGGTTTTCTCTGGGTTTTTTCTGCCAAAGACTAAAAATATGTTAAGTCAGGAGGCCTTAGTGTGAATGTGTGTTTGTGTGAATGGCTGTTCATAGCTCAGGGATGGACTGGCAACCCATACAGGCTGTAACCTCATGTCTGGTCCAAAGATTGGTTTAGACAGGTATAGTCCACCTAACCTTAAACAGTGAAGTGAACTCCTTAAAAAAAACTACAATCAATAGAACAACTAGAAACTTCTGTAATGTCTTCTTGTATTTTGTGGCAGGAAGCGGTCACCGACAGAAATTTTTTAGAGTTTTGTTCAATCATGTCCAGAGGCACAGAGGGATCTTTTGGCTTCATTTGCATGTAAAGTGGTATGCTCTTTTCTCTGGGTGTGAGATGCCCCAAGACAGCCCCTCCCATGTGGCCTGCAAGAGTGAGCCAGGCAGCTCTTACCAACCTGCTTGTGGAGGGCATGACAGCACAATGCATAACATCTTGAGGTCCTGTCAATCTCTTTACTGCCCAGCTGAGGTTAACTTTCGGAAGAGTAAGAGGTTGGCAAGGAAAGACTTGCTTCAGCCCAAAGGAAAAAAAGGCACAGATGAGTTAATAAAAAGGCTCAATCAGGGCTGCTAAGTAGCAAATACAGGCATTGCCATGCTCCAAGTCAAGTCAAGTCAAGTCAACTTTATGTATATAGCGCTTTAAGAACAGCGGCAGCTGATACAAAGCGCTACAAAGCTCCAGACATTGCATTAGGGTCTCAATAAAAGGGAAATGTTAGTAGCTAATAAACTAGGATAAGAAGACCATAAAGACAAATGCACTGAATGGCACGTTGTGTAAAGTCAATGTTGATGAAAGTAGCATTTCAAACCAGTGTTGAAAACATCTTATCCAAGTTAATAAAATGAGAGAGTGTCCCTGGCTGACCCATCATCTTTCTCATCAGTATGGTCTCCAGTCACACAGCAGTGGTTTGAGGAGTGGGACCTGGCTCCAAGATTGTGTTTAGATAATGGCCATCTCCAATCATAGATAATCTGGCCCCATCTTTTCTTCACAGACACAGCAGCAGACAAGGTCAGGGGGAAAAAGATTCCTGGCGAGGCGAGGCAGAGATAGGGATGGGGCGGCTCTGAGATGATTTACTGCTGAGATTCACTCAGCTGCCTCCATCACCCTCCGTTAACTTTCTCATCCTGTCGTCTCTTCCCCTCTTGCTCTTTCTGTCTTCCATCTCTCACTCTTTTGCATTGCTCCATGGGCCTTGTACTAAATCCCAGCTCTTTATTCTATCACTTGCTTGAGCTGCCTGTTTGCAGTGCAATAACAAAGAAGGGAGAAAAAAAGAAGCTTAGGAAGATTGAGAACTGTCAACTTTTTCATAATTTATGTCTGGGGTGAAATTAATGGATTTTATGTAGAAAGACAGTAACTCTTTCATCCCCAGTGACTAAAGACAACCGACAAAAAGACTACTTTATGATCTGTTTCTAAATATCAAAGTTAAACTTATTCATCAAAAGGGTAAAATAAGACAAAAAAAACTGGTGTTAGGGACAATGAGTAGAAATAGTATTTTCGGAGAAGAGGTCCAGGTTAACCAAGGAACAAAACTAGATTTAAGGGCTTCAAGGCTTCTCTCCAGTGCTCCATTCTGTCTTGTAAATCCAAGGAGAAAAATGAAGCAATGTGAGTCATTGAAATGGACAGCCAGAAAATCAGCTCTGTGATCCACAATGGCAGCCGAGTGGCAGGATTGTGAGGTGCCAGCACCCTGTCTGCAATCCATCCCCCCTCACTCATTTTATGAGAACCGGTTTTACGTCCTATCCTGACACTGCCATATCCCCAGAGAAACCGTGTCTCACAGAGGTTAGGAAACAAAAGAGGAGCTACTGGAGCGAAGAGATGAAGTAATGGGCCCTAATACCTGCACAGGCACGTAATCGAGACCCTGCACAGGTTTCCATGACAGATAATTGCTGATGTCTTTGTAGTGATGAATGTGACTCTATTCTAGAGGTGCAAATGTCCTGGTTCAGCTCTATGTTTGACAGTCTTGTGGCCCCTCTGGGAATGGTGCACCTGACTGGCCCCCAGCCTTCTACACATGAATCCTCATCTACTTTTTTTTTTCTATTAGTCAATCCTAGCTGGGCTGTCTATTTTCCTTTAACCACAAGCCTTCACAGTAAATCTCATTTCATTGTCAGCTACGACTGTGGTTTACTTCTCTGCCTTGTCTGCTGAGTTCCTGTTGCCATTAATGCTCAATATCTCTGTTGAGGCCTGTCTGTTTGGTCTTATTTCATTCTGTGCTGTGTTCTATCCTGTCCTCCTATATAGAAAGTTCATCTGACAGACTAGCAGGAGCTGTGCCAGCCTAAGAGCCCTCTGTATTTCATTCACGCTGCCCGTTCATCTCCTTTCTCTAACAAAAAAAAGGGTAGTAATTGATGCTGGGACCCATCCATCCTCCCTTCTTAAGCCCAGAGATCCAATTTATCTTGGTGAGAATGCTGATTGGCTCTCTCCCAGGCCTTGTCGGTCAGACTTTGCCTGTTTTCAAATGGCTGTTAATTAAAGTGTCGCCATGACAAAAATAAGATCTACATTGGAGCTGCGTGTGGCAATGGAAATGGACCATCTAATTCACACTTGACCACATAAATCAACAAAGTGGCTCAGACTAATCTGACCCAGGCGGTCTAAATTACCACTCCAAAATGAAAGCACAGGGTTGACACAGAACGGTCCAATTAGATCCGATTCAGCCCATGTAAATCTTTAACTGGTTTAATCTGCATTAACCTCAGTTATGTTCCTCTCAAATGGCTTCACAATGATCAAGTCAATCACAGTGTCAGTCAGACTATAGAGGGAGGAAGGAAGCTATGCAACAGATTTAGCACAATGTCAAAGCAGATTTGCATAAATTAGATCAATGAATCAAGTTTACATTCTAAAATCCATTCATGTTTGTCTGTTGTGCTCAACGGGAAGTCACACATTGATGCACATTCTATTGAAACACAATAAATTTCAAGCAATTTCAAATAGATTTGTGATTATTGACTAAAAGATGGGTAGGTGGGTTTTTAAGGTTAACTCAAAAAGTTTTACTTTCTCAAAAATGTAGTTAAGAAAGATCAAATATAAAAACAAATAAAGTACAGATCTTATGATCGAAAAATCTTAAAGAGAAAAACATATGACAGGATTACTAATATACAATTTTTAAAATTTATTTATTTAGTATAACAAAGCCCCCAAGATAAATAAAGAAACTAAAGCACTCTTAGAGCACAGATCACAGCTAAGTACCTCAGTTCCCTCATAATGTGATTTACACTGAAAAGGACAATCTCGCCTTTGTTGTATCAACATTATCATCTTCCTTTACCATTAAAAACATACAGTGGGGCAAAAAAGTATTTAGTCAGCCACCAATTGTGTAAGTTCTCCCACTTAAAAAGATCAGAGAGGCCTGTAATTTTCATCATAGGTATACCTCAACTATGAGAGACAAAATGAGGAAAAAAAATCCAGAAAATCACATTGTCTGATTTTTAAAGAATTTATTTGCAAATTATGGTGGAAAATAAGTATTTGGTCAATAACAAAAGTTAATCTCAATACTTTGTTATATAGCCTTTGTTGGCAATGACAGAGGTCAAACGTTTTCTGTAAGTCTTCACAAGGTTTTCACACACTGTTGCTGGTATTTTGGCCCATTCCTCCATGCAGATCTCCTCTAGAGCAGTGATGTTTTGGGGCTGACGCTGGGCAACACGGACTTTCAACTCCCTCCAGAGATTTTCTATGGGGTTGAGATCTGGAGACTGGCTAGGCCACTCCAGGACCTTGAAATGCTTCTTACGAAGCCACTCCTTCGTTGCCCGGGCGGTGTGTTTGGGATCATTGTCATGCTGAAAGACCCAGCCACGTCTCATTTTCAATGCCCTTGCTGATGGAAGGAGGTTTTCACTCAAAATCTTACGATACATGGCCCCATTCATTCTTTCCTTTACACGGATCAGTCGTCCTGGTCCCCTTGCAGAAAAACAGCCCCAAAGCATGATGTTTCCACCCCCATGCTTTACAGTAGGTATGGTGTTCTTTGGATCCAACTCAGCATTCTTTCCCCTCCAAACACGACAAGTTGAGTTTCTACCAAAAAGTTCTATTTTGGTTTCATCTGACCACATGATGTTCTCCCAATCCTCTTCTGGATCATCCAAATGCTCTCTAGCAAACCGCAGACGGGCCTGGACGTGTCCTGGCTTCAGCAGGGGGACACGTCTGGCACTGCAGGATTTGAGTCCCTGGCGGCGTAGTGTGTTACTGATGGTAGCCTTTGTTACTTTGGTCCCAGCTCTCTGCAGGTCATTCACTAGGTCCCTCCGTGTGGTTCTGGGATTTTTGCTCACCGTTCTTGTGATCATTTTGACCCCACGGGGTGAGATCTTGCGTGGAGCCCCAGATCGAGGGAGATTATCAGTGGTCTTGTATGTCTTCCATTTTCTAATAATTGCTCCCACAGTTGATTTCTTCACACCAAGCTGCTTACCTATTGCAGATTCAGTCTTCCCAGCCTGGTGAAGGTCTACAATTTTGTTTCTGGTGTCCTTTGACAGCTCTTTGGTCTTGGCCATAGTGGAGTTTGGAGCGTGACTGTTTGAGGTTGTGGACAGGTGTCTTTTATACTGATAACGAGTTCACACAGGTGCCATTAATACAGGTAACGAGTGGAGGACCGAGGAGCCTCTTAAAGAAGTTACAGGTCTGTGAAAGCCAGAAATCTTACTTGTTTGTAGGTGACCAAATACTTATTTTCCACCATAATTTGCAAATAAATTCTTTAAAAATCAGACAATGTGATTTTCTGGATTTTTTTCCTCATTTTGTCTCTCATAGTTGAGGTATACCTATGATGAAAATTACAGGCCTCTCTGATCTTTTTAAGTGGGAGAACTTACACAATTGGTGGCTGACTAAATACTTTTTTGCCCCACTGTACCTTTAGCAACTGGATTGGCATTGATATTATATTTAGTTAAGTATCTATTCACAAAAATCCCTTTTTGACAACAGCAGTTTCCCTCTGAATCTAGCAAAAATGAAAAAAGTCACTTCGCTATCCCTCATCAACTATCTCTCTATTCCCACATTCCCCTAGTTCTAATCCCCTCACCCTCTATACCCTCACCAACTTCACTTAAGATAAAGATTCACAATTTTTTTTCTTGTTTTGTATATTGTCCAGAAAAAATAAAAAGTCCTACATTTATTGTATCAAGATTTCTTGACCATGAAAACATACCTTTAGCTACTTCAGCAATTATTCACAAAAATGACTGTTATGGTTATGGTGGTTTTCTTCTGGACCTTGTTCCATAGATTTTGAAGGTACATCAAATCGGTTAGGACACTTCAGATTCCACAGTGTCCCGGCTATATCTCTTGGTGTTTGTTGCAAGTCTGTACCATAATTTGTTCTCTTGCAGTGATAAAAAATCTAGTATCCAAGTATAGTATCCAAAATTTTACAGCGATCCAGATCAATTCTTAGTATCTTGTTGATCCCATTTGGAACTCACCCTGTATTTTTTACCAAGCACTTGGATCGTTACCATTTGTGATGTTACATGTTAAAACAGATCTATCTCATAATGATGAAGAATCTTTAAAAAAAATCCAGACGGTGATCCAGATTACCCCTAAAGACTAATCACTTAGGGCCATTTCTCACCTTTCCAGAAAATTTCATCAAAATTCATCCATAACTTATGATCCTGCTAACAGACAGACAAACAAAAAAGCTAACCATAGCAAATTGTTTAACCTCCTTGGCGCAGGTAATGAACAAATATATAAACTTTTCAAGTTTTCATGAATGGAAACATCTCAAATATGTTTCAATAAATGCAAAACTTCATACCAACATTTCAGAGTTTTAACAGATTGTTGTTCACAAGAAGGATCAATGAGTCTTGTAACTTCAAGTTTTTTTTTCTTTTTATATCTTAAATAGAAATCTATATAAATTAGTTAAAATACCTTGCTCTTCCCCTTTAATGTTATTTTCCTTGACTAAATGTTTTTCCTTGCATTTGTTTTAACAGAAGAACCTTTAAACATTCAGGAGAACTGAGTCAAAGGAGGAAGATTAGAATTTGGGATTTTGGGAATTTTTTTTTTTTTAGAATCCAGCCTTTTTTAAAATCAGCATACTGAAATAAAACAACTTCTATTAAATCTTTTTTTTTTTTTTTTGCAATGTTTGGGCTTTAAAACTGGACACTTGTTTAGTAATTTTAATTCTAATTTTCTTTGTGCCACACTGGTGAACTTGTTTTTGGAAATTTTAAGGTAGGCAGATTGAGTAGTTATGGCTTCCTAGTTGTGCCAATTATTCTACAAAGAAAACAGCTTTATGGGATCAAAAACTACATCTCTCTTTGAACAGTAATATCAAGTTTTAGTGATTGTGGATTTTGAGATCACTGAACTTTTGGAGACTATGTTTCTACCTGAAACAAAAAAACTTTTGAACTACTACTACTTTGAACTACAGAAACTACTCTGATTTTCCATTCTGTTTTAAACATTTCTCTCAGTTTTTCATTTCTTTTCTCTTACTCCTCTCTTACTCTTAATACCTCACTGTTTTATATTTGAGCTGCTTGCAGTGACTGTGAACTTGAGACAACTTCTATGTTTGCACAGATGGAAAATCAGTAGAAGCAAGTGACCTATATTATGGGCAGCTCCACTAAACTTCTGTGTCTCAAGTGAGAGCAACACATTAAGGATTGCATGAGCATTGTTCTGGTGTGTGTGTGTATGTGTGTGCATGTGTGTGCGTGTGTGTTTAAAGGGGTGTTCACCAGAGACCAGAAGAAGGTTAATTACCTCCCCGTCCTTCGCTGTCAGCTGGCTTCACCTGGATGGGCCGGTTCATCTGAATAGAGTTAAAGAAGAGGAGTGAGAGAAAGAAGGTGGGATAAGAAGGGAAATCCCTGGTTAGCTACAGAAAATACAAGGTATACAGTTACAATTTACAAGTGTGAAAAGAACACACACAATGTGATGGTGCTCCTGGCATCCTTGTCCTGAGTCTTTCCTGCTCTGTGAGCTAAGCTCTGAAAGTAAGCAGTGAGGATGATGCAAACGAGATAAATCTGTGTAGTAGTCAATGCCAGCGTGTTTAATTAATCCAGGGCAATGCCTCTAGAGATGCCTGAATTCCCCTAACAGTTCAGCAGAATTAGCACTTTTCAATGACAGAGCCACACTGGGTGTCAGATGGCACTTGGAGATTATTGCCATTACATCAACCACTCCCAGCCCCACTGGGAGAGGTCTTCTCCGACTGGCCCTTGCACCTCCTTGCTCCAGACTCCTAGTCACCATCTTCCTCATTCCTGACCTTCTGCAATCCCTCTTACGCTACCTTTATCCCTCTCTTCTCTTTTGCTTTTGCACACACAAGGTCCTTTTTAACTCACAACGATTAAACCACTTTTCTGGTCAGTCAGCTCCACCTGACTCAAACCCCAACCCCACCCCACCCCCTTCTTCTCCTGGAAGCTGTTGGGAGACTTTGTGCAGCATTGCCATGACACAATGAAAGGTTAATGGTGAGATGGATTGTAGAGGTAAAAGAAAATATGTTACCAACATTAAAAAGAATGATAACAAAACTGATTCATAAATAAAACTTCATGTGATAGAGTATTAAGGATATTATTATTTTTAGCTGATTTTTTGTTGGTTTTTTCTTGTTTGGGTTGGCAGTGGTCTATGTTTCTAACTAGGCTTTTTACACAGGTCCAAAACATACCCATGCCCATGATTGGCACACAGCACTGTTCACGCAGATCAATCAGCTGGAGCAACACTGTGGAGGTTGGGCCCCTCAGGCAACACAGCATTAGACAGCACAAGACATGAGCTCAAACCATGGCTAAATATAGACCTCAGAGTAATGGATTTGTATAGACATGTCTATGTATGGCAACACCCCATAGACACATTGTACTCTCCTGACAAAACACTGTGACACCGAAATAAAGCACTGCAAATGCAATACACAGGCAACAGAAGAAATTTGTGTACAATGTTAGTGTTTAGCTGAACTCAATAAGTTAATACAAATAATGGTTTCATTTACACCATCTACACGTTTGTTAGATCTTATTTAAACCAGACTGATAAAAGAGATTTTATGTTGATCAACACATTTATATTTGACACGATAAATATATCTTTTATCAATGGATATTTATGTCAGCCTTTTAAAAAACCTGATCTTGATCTAGGATCTCTGGGTATATCGACCTATATCCATTTTCCCCTTAATTTAAAAAATACTAAAGAAGATAGTCACAAAATAATCACATGATCATGTACACAGTCAGGATTTAGAGCTCATCATAGCACTGAAACAGCACTGGTGAAAGTTTCTAATGATATTCTCATGGCCTCAGACAGTTGACTTGTGTCTGTACTTGTCCTGTTAGATTTTAGTGCTGCATTTGATACTACAGATCACAATATCCCATTGAAGAGGCTTGAATATGATATCAGGATTCAGGAAACTGCAATAAACTGGTTTAAATCATCTTTATCAGCCAGATTCATGTAAATAATGAATCTCCATCATGTACAAGAGTCAGTCATGGAGTTCCTCAGGATTCAGTGCTTGGACTGATTCTCTTTACTATCAATATATTTGTGTGTGTATTGCCACCAATTAGACAACATGGTATATACTGTATTTCCTTTGTTCTGCTGAGGATGTTTGGGGATTAAACTTGTCCTAATGACGTAGAATCCTGAATAACACAAAACTTTCCGTTCTTAACCCTTTTACAGCCTTATTCTCATAATTAAATCAATCAATGTTAATAAAATTTTAGCACAAGGTATGATGCCCCACGGTAGAGGAAGACGAGGAGGCAAAACATCTGCCACATGAAATAGGAGGATGATGGGTGGATCGCATGAAGCAGAGGATGATGGCTTGCAGGTTTTGCACAATGAAGAGGTGCAGGAGAGCTAGATCCAGAGCTTTGAAGAACCTATATCTTTGAGAGAACAATCTGAGCAATGCAGAGCCTGTTGATGACCTGTCCCCCTTCTGACTGAAGGTTACGGACAGCACAAACTAAAACATATGCCCACCAGCACTTGGTCAGTTGAGCAATGAAGCCCAGATCGAGAGTCTAGGACTGGAATGATGTCACAGCCCAGGAGATAAATGATAAATGTCCTGTATTTGTATAGCGCTTTTCTACTCATTCAGACCGTTCAAAGCACTTTCACACTACAAGTTTTACATTTACCCAATCACACAACCCGATATGCAAATCGGGGGGCCACAGGGGATTCCGTGTCTTGACCAAGGACACTTCGACATGTGGTGGTGGAAGCCGGGATCGATCCATGAGACACGGCCGACTCGTGCTGCTTACGGATCCAGTGGAAAGGGTTCTATTGACTACAGCGGTGCCTATCAGTTGTGTATGACGTGCTGCTCCATTACGCCGGGCTCACACTGCATCCGGATCCGGTCCGGTGCGGACCCCGCAGGTATTCCGTTAGATTAAAATCCCTTTAGAAGGCTCACACTAGCTCCGTGCGGTGCGGGTCCGGTTACGGAGGCTGTACGGCACTACGGAAAGAATCCGCAAAGATCAATTTTTTCCGGACGCCGGAGTCACTCCGCGTCAAGTTTGATGAAATCTGACGAACTATACAGGAAGTGTGGCTTGAATATCCGGTGTTTTTTCAAAATAAACGAGTGTACAAACAATTGTAACTTGACTCTTCTTTTTAGACAGCACACGCGCTAATAGGAAATGTAAACATTACATCACACCCGGTGACACAGGGTCCCGAAAGCCTGCAGCACAACACATTTTCACACATTTGCTAAATAATGGACGTGTTCTCGTGTGAAGTCCCGACAAAACGATAACCCACGTGAACTTCTGTTCTCGCGGGTGACGTTTTACGCACCCAGCACCGGAGCTGACCGCACTCCCTATCCGGAGCAGATGTGAGTGGTAGCTTGCGGAAAAACCGCACCGAAGCCGGACCGAAGCCGTTCCGTAGGCAGTGTGAGCCCGGCGTTAACGCGCTACTGACGCGTCCGGTGGAAAAGAGGGGTTACCCTCTGTGCATGTCCGGTCGCCTAGCAACCATGACGAGGCTAAACAGAAGCAGTGAAAAGGGAATGTGAACGAGGTGTCCTCTTACGTTTATTCTGCTATGACTTATTAAAATGTTGTCTTGTGTTCTGTAAATAGTTTTATTTCTGTATGTTATTGAGTTTTGTATTTTAAATATTTTTTACAAGTCATTAAACAACTCCAATTATATAAAGTTAATTTTTTGGTTAATAAACGATTAATTTACTTAAAAAAATAAGGGAAATAAAAAGTAAACACAATAAATTATGAGAAATATTTATTTCAGTTTATTTTGAAGAAGTTTATAACATAACAAAACCAAAAACTTGATGAGAGCTCTTGATCCATGTCCTCTTCCTCACCGCTGGCTGCCTGAGAATAGGATTTATAAATAGATTTATTCTTGTACCTACATCCCACAGGTTGCTCCGGCGCTTGATAAAGGTTTTTTTCTGCTATTTACTCCCTAAAACATATTTGAAAAAGCTGAAATCACTAACAATAAGTTACCTGTGTGTAAATACTTACACAGGAGGTACAAACGGGAATGTTTTTAGAGATGTAAACATACAATAAAAACATCCTTAACGCCAAAACCAAAGACCTAATTAGACCACCGCTGTGAGTTTACTTTTTTACTGCTAGTTTTTTTTTAAACTTACATCTAAATCCAAACTCCTCTCCATCTGCACCACCGCTTGCTTCGTCCATCACTGGTTTAAACTCTCTGACAAGTTGCCAGAATTGTAGGATAGGTAGAACGTGAAAGGATACATTAGATCCATCCTTAAAATTCAGGGAAAAATAGTACGCATTTTGAGGCAGCGTTTGAAGAATCCCTGGAATTTAGACAGTTCTTGTTTCGTGTAACGTAACATCCTTGAAATACAACCTTGGAAGAATGCAGATCTTGATTTGGACACAGCCATAGTTCATGTGATCAGGCGTTCAAACGCACTTAGGAAAACTCAACATTAAACAAATAGACTTTCACATATATCCAAAAATTGAACAAATAAAAGAGAAACAAAAAAAGGATTCTGCTAGGGTCATTCCTTTCAAGTCTTGCCAACCCATTCTTGCTGAGGATGGGGGATTGTGCTGAATTGGTGATTCAACCTAATTGGCTGTGTCTTTAGGTATTTTTTTTTCACTATGAATTGGACTTGATATTTCTGTAAGGTGCCTTGAAATGACATTTGTTATGAACTAGCGCTTTATAAATAAAAATGCATTTAATTTAATTTAATTGAAAATGCTTGGACACACACCCACACACACAAACCAAGAATAAATACAAAAAATTAGAAATGTTTTGAATATGTACCAACTTCTGTTAAATTTGCATGAATATCGTCAAATGATGTTAACAAATTATGAGTTGTTTACAAGATTGGGCTGGCGCCTGTCACAGCAGTCAACGAAAGAGGAGGGTACACCTCAGTCAGGCTGCTGGTTCATTACAGAGCAATAAAAATAATCTGGAGCATTGTCCAAATGTTTCATTTAAGGTCATCACCTTGTTGAGGGCTGGCTCCCTGAGACTCTGGAAGATATGGGTGAATCTGCAATGTTGTAGTTGTTTTTTTTATTATGTGGTTTATTCTGTAAGTCAAAGGCCAGTGGTTATTTTATTACTTGCAATTTTATCAAGCTTTAAGTGGAAATCCTTTTCACTTCACTGTTTATGTCTAAATGATGGTAATGCACCACATTTATTTACACGCAAGTATTAGATACAGCTCATGGAGGGTAAAGTATGGGTGCCTGCAAGCAGCAGTAGAGAGAACTGAGGTCAGTTGGAACATGTGAGAAGTATTTTAAGAGGTGCTGTGTGTGTACATTTTTTGTTTTTATGTGTTTATTGATGGTGCTTGAAGCTATCAGCAGAAATTGACTCAAATAGGATACATAAGAAAATCTAAAATCCTGCGATCCCTGTCAAGTGATCAATCAACTTCCTGGTCTCAAATGGCAGTGACTGTTCAAAAGACTTCATTGGTAGCACATGAGCCACTGCAGCATCCAGAGTCATTTAACAAAGTTAAAGGTTAAAAGTACACTAGGAGTTGCTTAGCAACCAAATGGTGGTAGCCAGCCAGTAAGCAGCCAGGGCAAGCTGGTTGTTGGTCTGCAGGCTGTTAGCCAACTAATTGGTAATCATCTCTTTTTCTGTTTTTTCTCCCCTTGGTCGAAGAAATTGTGAAAGGAAGGGGGAAATAAAAGATTTTTTAACTCTCACCTTTCAGGATGTCCAACTTTCATGTCCCTTTTTCATGACTCTTAGTATTTAGAGTGAGTCTGATGCAACTTAGAATAGAATAGAATAGAATAGAATAGAATAGAATAGAATAGAATAGAATAGAATAGAATAGAATAGCCTTTATTGTCCTTGTACAGTGTACAACGAAATTTGAGCGCTTCTAACTTGGTGCAAAAATGTATAAACAATTAAAACAATCAAAAACAATCAAGTATAGTAAAAAACAACAAAGTGTTCTAATAAATGACACTATATACACTTATTGCACGTTGATCAATATGATCAGTAAGGTGTGAAATTTATGGGCTGATTTTATCGGATTTTGTTGATATTGTTCACTACAGAGATAGCTTTTGGAAAGAAGCTATCTCTGAGTCTGTTGGTCCTGGTTTTGTGTGACCTGTACCGTCTTCCTGACGGTAACAGGTTGAAGACAGAGTTACTGGGGTGGGAGGAGTCCTTGATGATGTTGCCAGCTCTGCTGAGGTAGCGAGAGTTAGCAATGTCCTCCAGGCTGGGCAGAGAGCAGCCAGTGATCCTCTGGGCTGTGTTGATCACTCTCTGCAGGACCTTCCTGTCTGCCACTGAGCACCCCGCGTACCATGCTGTGATGCAGTACGTCAGGATGCTCTCATTGGCGGCTCTGTAGAATGTGACCAGCAGCCTCTCCTCCAGGTTGTTTCTCCTGAGCACTCTCAGGAAGTGGAGGCGCTCCTGAGCCTTCTTCACCACCACTGTGGTGTTTGCAGACCAGGAGAGATCATCAGAGACCTGCACGCCCAGGAACCTGATGGAGTGGACCCTCTCCACACAGTCGCCGTGGATGTAGAGAGGGGCCAGGTCCTCTCCGCCCCTCCTGAAGTTCAGGATGAGTTCTTTTGTTTTTGTGGTGTTCAGCTGAAGGTTGTTGGCCGAGCACCACACAGTCAGTCTGTTGACGTCATCTCTGTAGTCAGACTCATCCCCTCCTGAGATGAGTCCGACCACTGTGGTGTCATCCGCAAACTTTATGATGGTGTTTGAGAGATGGGTCGGGGAGCAGTCGGATGTATAGAGCGTGAACAGGAGGGGGCTCAAGACACACCCTTGTGGAGAACCAGTGCTGAGTGTGATGGTGCTGGACAGGTGAGGGCCGAGTCTGACAGACTGCGGGCGGTCAGTCAGAAAGTCTTTGACCCACAGGCAAGTGGGGAAAGAGAGACCCAGGTGGGACAGTTTCTGGACCAGGATCTCCAGGATGATGTGGTTGAAAGCTGAGCTGAAGTCCAGGAAGAGCATCCTCACGTAGCTACCCTGGTGCTCCAGATGACTCAGCGCGGTGTGGAGCGCTATGGTAATAGTGTCCTCTGTGGACCGGTTTGGTCTGTAGGTGAACTGGTGGGGATCCAGAGTGGGGGGCAGACAAGCCCTGATGTGCTGACAGACCAGTCTCTCAAAGCACTTCATGACTACAGGCGTAAGTGCAACAGGCCTGTAGTCGTTTGGGCTATCCACTGCTGACTTTTTAGGGATGGGGATGATGGTGGAGGTTTTGAGGCAGGGTGGGACGATGGACAAGGACAGGGACAGGTTGAAGATTTCAGTGAAAACTCCACTCAGTTGGTCAGCACATGCTCTGAGTACCCTACCTGGCACTCCGTCAGGGCTGGCCGCCTTCCTGGGGTTCACCGACCTTAACACACGTCTCACCTCATGCTCCTGAAGTGTCAGAGTGTCTGTGCTGGGGGTGGGTGGGAGTGGTGTGTCAGCTGAGGGCCTGGCCGTCTCAAAGTGGGCAAAAAAGTGGTTAAGCTCCTCTGCCAGTGACAAGTCAGTCCTAGCTGTTTCCCTGTTGTTGCTTCTGTAGTTAGTTATGTGATTTACCCCCTGCCACATCCTTCTTGGGTTGTTGTCAGCGAAGTGGTCCTCAATCCTCCTCTTATAGGCTGCCTTGGCTTCCCTGATGCCTCTCTTCAGGTCTGCCCTGGCCGCTCTATATGCTGCTCCATCTCCTGACTTGAAGGCAGTGTTGCGGTGTTTTAGGAGAGACTGCACTTTGCTGTTCATCCAGGGTTTTTGGTTAGGAAACACCCTGACCCTCTTGTTGACGGTGACAGTGTCAACACAGTTTCTGATGTAGGAGAGTACGGTGTCTGTATACTCCTGGAGGTTGTGGCTGGAGAATATGTCCCATATAGTTGATGAGAAACAGTCTTGCAGCTGAGAGAGTGCTCCTTCAGGCCACATTTTTATTGTCTTTGACTGTGGCTTTGTTTGCCTCAGCTGGGGGGTGTAGGTGGGGGTGAGGGACATGCAAAGGTGATCAGATCCGGCCAGGTGGGGGAGGGGTGTTGCTTTGTAAGCATGCCTAATGTTGGAGTAGACATGGTCCAAACAATTCTCCCCTCTTGTTGCAAAGTTCACAAACTGAAAGAACTTAGGGACTGGCGCGGATTAATACACAGGCTATCCTAGGCTGCAGCCTAGGGGCCCCACGTGTGGAAAGGGCCCTCATAGGCCAGTAGATCTTTAACCTTGACCTCTATTGGTCATTACAAACATTGAGGAAAAAGCAGTAGCTGATTGGCTGACTAATTCTTAGGCTAAATGTAGCTGATTGCTCCCTGCGGGAGTCTCCGGACCAGGCACGGGGGACAGGCCGAGCCGCTGCCGGGCTGACTCTCCGCGCAGGCGGCGCATTTCTTTCCCTTGCTGTGGGGGTTGGACCCGGACCGGCACCCGACAGCTCCAGGGCCCAAAGCTAACCGGGACGTGTCAGCAGCGGTGGTGCCGGTTGGGCTGGCAGGAGGATGTTCGGCGAACCCCACGGTCGCCATTTTTCCTGGTGAGTCTTCTGTCTCCGATCTGTTCTCACAACAAAGCCCGCCCCGTCTCCAAAACAGCGCGAGCCAACCGTTGAGCTTGATACAGCTGCACGCTCGCGCATCTCAGAGGCCCCGACGCTTCTACGCCCCACCAGTCTGAAGTTCACGCATGCGCACAGAAAAAACAAACATCAACGTCCTCTAAATGTGGTTTGTGTTCTGATGTTTTTGTTGATTTTGTCCTACAAACAAGGTAAGACGTCAATGCGTGTATGGCAAGCCGTTAGTGTATTTATTCTATATCTACTGTGTGGGTATGTGGTGTGTTGTGGTTTGTTTGAGGCTTTAGAGTGGTGGGCCTGAAAAGGGTGGGGACTGAGAATGTAGCTTACTGCTGGACTCTAGACCCTTCTCACCGGTGTGAGCCTCTTGTGATGGGGGTCAGTTTTAATTTCAAAATCAAACCAGTGACATGTTTACATAAGCCCCATCCCACGTCACAAACGACTGAAGTGACTTTATGCATGTTCTTTAACCAGAACCCATATGAACTCCTGCACTTTTTGTTAGTACGCAGGTAGTTTACTGTCCTTGTGTGCAGGCCCAGCTTAATGCACATGCTAGACATGGCTTGAGCCCAGGGGCCCCCATTGGCTAGTTAAAAGTGTTCTGGGGGCCCCCACTGGTCGAGCAGAGGGTGTGGGGGGGCCTCAGACAAGTGTAGCCTAGGGGCCCCTGCACACCTTAATCCTCCCCTGCTTAGGGAGCACAGTCTTTAGGCACTAGGTTCAGCTTCAGCTCTAGGTTCCATTCAAATTATGGTATTCCACTTGTTGCCAAACTATGTTCTTGTAAATAGTGTATGAATGTATGTGGCTGGAGTTTAGACTCATTTCTGAGCTGCTTTAAAGTGTCCTCTAAATGTTGTATTGGGCAGGCAGTTGGAACAAGCAAGAATTTTTTTCTGTTTACTTTTATCCTCCTCCCTTCTTTCCTTATCTTCTTTGTGACACACACACACAGAATCACAAAAAGTCTTGGGGCTCAATAACAGCAGGTGGCTTAGGTGACATTTTAATCCCTTATTACTGAGTGCAGGATTAGCCAACAGATCAAGACAGAGTTAATTATATGAATTCATCAGAGGCTGGGCAAAGAGGCTGCCTGCTTTCCCCTTGGGCCAAGACCCACCACATTCCCTTTTGTGCACACACACACACACACACACACACACACACACACACACACACACACACACACACACACACACACACAGTCTGAGAAAAATGACAAGTGACACTTCATTTCTGATATGCTCACTAGCTTCTGATTAGCATAGCAATGATAGAGAGCTAAAAGTATGGTCACAATGACCTGGGCAAATGGCATGGTCTTGTCAAAAATTTTCTACGAATGCTGCACAAAAACCTTTACAAAAGCTTAGGAAAAACCTAAGAAAAATGCACAATGTGAACTATTTAGGGTCAAGAGACCATTCCAGAATTCCATATTCCTAAGGTGGGAGTAAGTATGCCGCAAGAACACATTAAATTGTTTCCCCTTACAGCGTTCCTATGACTGCTGTACAAAATAAGATTCATATGGCATTCATGCGAACGTCCCACCACTACCATCATCATTTGTAAGGCAGAAGAAAGGTGTTTGTGAGTCCGAATGTCATACTGACCAACGAGAACCAGCAGCGTCCCCATTGCTATGGAGACAAACCAGAGTACTAAAGTATAGTATAAGTGCACTTTAAGTTTCCAAATGACAAATTTATCACTATTATTAGATACTTAAGCCTGAAACTAAAGAACCCCTCAGTTTAAGCCAGATGTTTTTGTGTTAAATCTTCCCAACTCTAAAACTAATAATCATTGTTATATCTTTTTAAGGTCAAGAAGTTTAAAGATTCACATCTTTACCACCCCTTGCAGTGTTATATCTTTTTACAACAGTAACCTAAAATGTAATTATTTGTCTGAATTATGTATTTTAATTAATACGTTTTTATCCTTCAGTGTGTGAAAGGTTCCCCTAATTCAGTGAAACAGCCAAATAACTCTGAAAATATGAACACAAATATTTTAATATCTGAAATGTTACTTTGACTTGAATTATATTTAACCTGTCTTTTTTTTCTTTATTGCATCATTTAGTAAAGTGACTGACAAATTTAGAATCCTTATTTATATTCATAAAATTAACTTATATATTTTTTTCTTACTATAAAATTCTTTATTTTATGATTTACTGAGAATATTCAGATACTCTTTTAGGCCATGTGCTTTGCGTTAAATCATGATAATGATCCACCTAATGTTTTCAAAGTCTTCTTAAGTCCTTGGTTCACAAGTATGTGTTTGATATACTGTTATTTCATATTTTGTTCTTTATTTCTGGGGAATGAGTATACAGTTTACTGGATTGAAACTTTAACCCACAGCTTCCCACACTTCAGCTGTCTCACCTTCTACCTCAGTCATGGATCTTGTTTCTGGTGCTCTTCCATCATCTCTGACAATATCAGAAGAAGTTGTTGTCCCCATTGCCTCCCACTTCCACCTGTCTGTATCTAGCAGGTAAAGAAGCAGCAGGAGAGACTGAACAGGAACAAGGCAGCAGATCCAGATGATGTTAACCCCTGAATTCTTAAGGCTTATGCACATCAGCTATGTGGGATTCAGCAGCATCTCTTCAACCTTAGAAACTAAATGCCTGTTGCCAAAATTTTCTATATCATCATTTTGTGAAAGGAGACACTTCAGGCAGAAGAGTGTCATTGACACTAATAGACAATGTTTTAATGACACTCCCCGGATGATCGAGACATGAACCACTCATCTGATGACTCTGAGTCAGGTTCACTAAAATCACATGACTGAACTAAAATGCTGCAGAAATGGATGTCTCTGGCTGAGATGAAATACGCGAAGATTGATGTGGCCCGCGTTGATTCCGGTCATTTCTCTTTTGTGACTGCGACACAGACTTAGTTGAAGTGTGATCTGCGTAAGTTTTCCTGCTTTGCATCCCACGTTACGTAGAGGGGATTCCCAAAACGCTCTTTGCTTTCATGGATTGACTTCTAAAGGGTAAATGGTAAATGTCCTGCGCTTTCACACTACAAGTTTTACATTTACCCATTCACGCAACCCGATATGTAAACCGGGGGGGGGCAATATGGGGTTCAGTGTCTTGCCCAAGGACACTTCGACATGTGGCAGTGGAAGCTGGGATCAATCCACCAACCTTCAAATTGGAGGACGACCGCTCTAACCACTGAGCCACAGCCGCCCCCCCATTCTACATGATCACATGAAGTTTCACCGCCACACACTGGTAAAAACAACTTGTACTTCCTTTGGAGGTGTGATATTTACTCACAAGGTGCACACAGTCATTCTTTAACCCCCCCCGCCCCGTTAAAAAAAGCAAGAGACGTCAAAGACGTCCTTGGCATCGAGCATTCAAATTCTGTTTGACATCTATAGACATCATTGGCACTGAATGAGTTAAAAATGCTGTAGGAAACTATGCCCAACTTCAAGAATTTTGTAGGAAATGGGAGCTGTGTACTAACATATTGTTCATAACAACCTTTGTGAGCAGGGCTTTATTGCCATGGGTTGGAGTGGAAGATGCCATTATACACCTGCTTCAACAAAACAACTGTCATCTAGACAAAACAGACCATACTATGAGTGTCATGTTCATTGATTTCTCCAATGCGTTTTACATAATTCAGCCTGCTTTACTGTGTAAAGAAACTCTAGAAGACACAAGTGAATGCTTCCATAATCACCTAGACTAAGGACTACCTCAGCATTAAGAAATGAAAAGAGACTGCATAAATTGTTCTGTTCTGGAGACCAGTCTAAATCATCCTGAGTTGATTGTGCAAAAGAGGATGCTTTGATAAATAAAAAAAAAAACATAATGGAAAGCCCTCTGCATCCTCTTCACAACAAAGTAACTCAACATCAGTGTCTTCAGTTTGAGGCTTGTTCAGACTTGTTGCAGAACAGTTGCTACAGGAGATCCTTACTGTCCACAGCTAGAACCCTCTGCAATGGTTCTCTGAAGAAAACATCTAAGTTCCCTTCTGGGATTAAAGGAGAACGCCTGTTTTTTGCAATTGGGGCCTTATTTATTCTGTGAGATGTGTTTTACTCATCATCAGTGGTACTTTTTTGCGATTCGGATTCGTCTCAGAGATTTTTGATTCACACGGCAAACACCTAAACGCCAATAAACGAGAGTCGGTTGGGCCTGTGTTCGCCGACCCTAAATCGGTTTAAAATCAGTTCAAATCCATTATTTTTTTAATCTCATTCCTCATTTTGCTGTTGCACCCAGGATATGCGCAAAATCGACCCATTTTTTCTACACTGAAAACAAGAGTTCTGATTTGTGTGTTGCTACGAATAGCTAAGGAGTAGCAGTTTCAAACAACTTCCTTACAGGTAATACGTGAGTGGGCACGGAGAGATGACATCCCTCTCCCGTCACTGTAAAACATATCATTTCTATGAGCGCAGGATTCAAGATGGCACTGGAACGGAATAAACAATAGAGTATCTAAATGGCCAGATTAAAAAAATAACGGATTTGAACTGATTTTAAACCGATTTAGGGTCGGCGAACGCAGGCCCAACCGACTCTCGTTTATTGGTGTTTAGGTGTTTGCCGTGTGAATCAAAAATCTCCGAGACGAATCCGAATCGCAAAAAAGTACCACTGATGACGAGTAAAACACATCTCACAGAATAAATAAGGCCCCAATTGCAAAAAACGGGCGTTCTCCTTTAATGAAATATGTTCAAATTTGAACTGAATTTGAATTTGTATAAACCCAGCGTTCATAAGAACCTTTGTGACCATAGCTTTAGAAACATACAACAAAGATTCCACTTTACTGTTGGACACAGTGAAATGAGTTACATAGACAGTGTGGATGGGGACTAGAGATTTTTTATCCTGTAGACGTCTACACATTGAGAGTTCCAACACCCTCGTCTTGCTTTGTCTCTGTCTCCCCCTGCCCATTTGGTCTCCAAAACCAATATGCTTCCCACCACAGCCCTGTAATGGGTTGATCAATGCTGACAAATAGGCAGCTCATGCTGTCTTGCAGGGGAACTCACAGCTCTGTGCTTCTGTGCTGCTATACTTATAGTCTCCCTCCTTTTCTGCTAAATTCTCTGTTTTTTTTTCTTCTTCTAATCCCCCTTTTTTGCTTTCTGTATTTTATTTTTTACTTCCTTCATGCTCTATTTCCTTTATTTCTATGCAATATCATTGTTTTCCTTTCATCTAATCTCCAGGGGCAAATCTATATCTTTCATTCTGTTATGATGAATAAAAGTCAACTTCAGTCACGGAGGGATGGAAAACCAACAGTGTGGAAGAGAGGAACTTGCTTACATTTTTCATTAAACAATACTGCCTAAGTTCAGTATGCACTGATGTGTTTGTGTTTTAGGCATGTGGGTCTGACTGATAACAGAACAGCAAAAAGTAACACAGACAAGAACATTGCTGGCCTTTGACTGTGTTTGAGCATGCTTTTTGAATATCACTGCACACAATCCAAGCAGGAAAAAGCAAAATCTATCAGACAGCGTGTAATAAAATGCACTTTTTCTTCTCCAAAGAAACTTTCAGACAACTAATTTTAAATGTATCACTGTGTCAATCAAGTATGTTTAGGAAAGAAAAAGGGCCATAATGTGTGAGGATCTCTGCTGCTGGTGGTGGTGATGTGTACTAATTGTCTTGCAGGGCGTGGCAGCAGATGATCAGTGAAGACAGGTGTGGATCATTACCCAGCTCAGGAGGGCTGGGTACTTAAGCAGAGGAGGAACCACAGACAGACGCCAGTTTGTTCCACTACATTTCGTGGTAACAGAGTGGCCAGTGATTTATTCCAGAGTGTTTTCTGCAGTGCTTAACCTGCCCTCTCTTTCCCTGTTGTTTAGCCCGCTGTCCTGGAGCTCCTCTCCCGACAGCTTAACCTCAGCGTGGATATCGACCCGCTCATAGTGAGGATCGGCTTCAACCTGGAACGTTCTAGAGCTCCGTTGCGGTGCCACGCGACCAGCTCTCTCCCTCTGGCTCCCTGTCTGTCTCTGGCTTCCTCTGGTCCACACCTTCCCGGTCAACGCTCTGCTGTCACCCCTGTCGCAGTCACGTCTGCGCACACAGCACCCGGACCCGGATCTCACATAACGAACACCGACAGTTTGGATCACCACCCCTGCGGCAGCATCCTCGGATCTCTCCTCAAACCCGGACGTCTAACACGAACCCGTGAGTTAAGCGAGCACGATCCCCGCACGCCGCAGCTGGTTTCTCCACCTGTCACTAACCTCTCTCTCTCTCATAACCCCAGGACCGTTCCTGTCCCGCACCAGGCCCGTCCTGAGTTTCTTCGTGCACATTTATTATTCACCTGTGTGTATATTGGAGCACTGTTAAATAATAAACACTGTTACACTGAACGCTGTTTCCTCGCTCTGTGTGTCTGGAGTTTGGGTCACTTTGGGAGCTCGTAAACAACCCCACCTGGTACGAACCATGACATAATGTGTATTTACAAAAGGAAAAAAGTCCCTCCAAACATCTGACAACCAGATGAATCCATAAAATGAATGGTAAATTTAACTGACAGATTTTTCTGCCTACAATAAGAATATAGTCTTCCATACTGAGCCAAATAGTAATCTACATCTACAAATCAGCACAGGCTCTCATTCATGTTCCTATTCTGTAAAATGAAAGCTTTTTTTCTGGAGCACCTGCAATGTTAAATCTTTACTCAACATTTACATTTAGATTCAGAATCAGGTTTATATGGCGAAGTAAGTTACACACAAAAGAAGTGACTCCAGTTCACTTTTGCGCTTGGGTTTAGATAGACACATGTAAAGATAAATAAACATTAGTAGACATTGTACACAGATGAGATATATGAGATCCATTTAGCAGCATTGTCCACCATAAATGGCTGATGTTTGAAGCTTATTTAAACAGATGAAATATAATTATGTCCATGAGAATAATAAGTTATTCCTGCAATAATGATTTAAACATGTTTGTTCAACATGGTGATGGCCATGCGAGAATAAACTTTTTTGTCGTGGGGTTTTGGTGTACTGTAATCCAGGGGGAATAGGGGAGAAGAGGTGAGATCCTGGGTGAGAAGGTCCCAGCTGATGGTGCCTGCCCTTTTCCTCATTCTGGTAATGATTCCAGGTCCTAGATGGAAGAGTCCAGGTCCTGGATGGAGAGCACCAGTAATCCTCTAGTTCTCTGCAGTCTGTTGCAGTATAGTTTGATTGCTGAGTCAAACCTGACTGTGATGGGCCTCTGCTGGGCCTCTTTAATGACTGTGTGTCTATGTTATCTGTCCATTTCAGATCCTGGGTGATGCTGGTCCCCAGAAACCTGAGCGCGTCCACCATAGACATAGTACCATTGTGTATGGTAAATGGTAACACCTTTCAAGTGAAACTATATCTACCATGATGTTCTTTATTTTAATTATTTTTATTTTTGACTTTGGTTAATTAACTCTGTTATTCTTTTTATTTTAGATTCTTTGAGTCATCAGGTATTGTTGTCCTCTTCATTAGCTGTTTATTGTTAGGTACCATTCATTCATCGGTTCAACTAGCTCTTAATGCAGTTTGCTGTTATGGTTGTTTAACACTAACTAAAAGAAGCAACACAGATTGATATTTTTTATAAAACTCACAAAGAACAAGTGACACTGATTGAACCAAATATATTTATAAACAACTACCATTTGATCTTTGACATTCATCAGTGGCTTTTGAAATTCAGTAAATCAGAATTTTATATATATATATATATATATATATATATATATTCATAAAAGTAACATAATAATCAACAATTATATATCAAAATGTCTTATTTAGTATGAAAATTCAAGCGTTTATTTTGTTTGTATGAATAACTTTTTTTTTTCTTGAGCCTTTTCAGACATACAGTTACTTCCCAGCAGACTTATAACTAGCAAACAAGCTCTCAGATCCCACTCAGTCTATAGCAGCCCAAATTAGTGTTTCCATCACCCATTGCTCACACATCAGGACATCCTGCCCATCATTTCTGTGTGGAAGGGAAACAGGGCCAGCACGGTGGGAAAGAGTCTTTCCCTCAAATTGGTGCAGAAATTCACAGCGGCCTCCCTGTGAGTCCAGTGAGACAGGAAGAGAAAGAGGGAGTGAAAGAGAGGTTGGATCTGCTGCATGTGAGTTGGAGGCTTTGAGGTGGAGTGATCACACAGTGCCTGTCTACCTCGGAAGCACATGAAGGATGGCTGTGTTCGTCTCTGTGAGGAAGAGTGAGAAGGGGGTGCTGACAGCTCAGCCGAGGGTGGCTGGCGGTGAACTGGATCCTATTTTTAGCTCAAAACCCCAAGCTCCTATTTAAAGATTACACTCTGAAGGTTGGTTCAGAAAGGGATGTGGGGTATGCAAAATAAATAAATATTACTTGTGTCCAGCAGAAAAAGTAACCTTTGATATAAAGCTTGTGTGCTCATGTTTGAGCTCAGTAATCACAGTCCCATTCTTCATAATTATCTGCTAATTGATCTCTCACCCCCCCCCATGGAGTATTTTTTTCAAATAAAATGCATTTCCATGTTTGTATTGACACTTTAATCCTGTGTGAGTTCCAGTTGAACATCTGAATTATTATACACTGCATAGCCTGATCCGTTCTGACTAGATCTTGAGGACTGTTACTCTGCCTGTATTCACAACAGCCTTGTTTTCTGATTCTATATTTATATCTACCACATCTGCACCCACCAGGCCTGCAGAAGCAAAACAGAAGAAGGCCTTACAAAGACAGAGTTGATGAGAACTCAAGCCATTGTGTTATAAAGCGCCATAAAGCCTCTGTTCTTCCTTTGGGTCTACATGGACTGCTGTGTCGATCACTGAAACCAATGGCCAGTGCACTATATTACATTTATTGCCCTTCGTATTTTTCCCCTCCCTCCTTCTTTTTGCAGTGAAAGTTAAAGGGATTGAATAAAGGACAGGGAGAGTCCACATAGAGGTGCATTAAAGGGAGAGAGGGTGGGGTGGGAGGTGTGTGTGTACGGGGGGGGGGATTTGACACAGGGAGACAAGACTAACAAATTAGTCAAAGTGACAGGGAGTTTTATGAGGTCTGTTCTTGTGAGGCGAATGTTCCTCGCTTCCTTTTTCTCCGGGCCGCAGGGACACTATAGCAAGGCAGTGTGTGTATGTGTGTGTACAAAGAAGAAGAAATGTGCAATAAGAAATGGAATGCACAAAAAAACAGGAGAACATAAACCTACATTAGAAAGACAGAAAAAAAAAGGATTTTAGCAATACATATGTATTTTTAAGTCTTGGAAACTTATATTTTTATAATTTAAAGTCAATATTAGTTTGATTTAAAAATGTATTTTTGATTTTACACTAGGGGCTGGGGGGGCTGAGAGAAAGTTTAGTTGCAAGTACAACAAACAAACAAAGGTAAGTTCAACCAAACTTTTTGTAACCAATTCTTACTATTAATTAAATAAATTTATGATTCAAATGTTTAATTTTAAACTCACACATGCATATAAACTATTCTAATCACCAATCAATTAGAAATAAACAATACAGTTTGTACTAATCTCCAAAGTTAGAAATCAAATAGAGTTACAACTTTGTTTGTTTCGGAAAAACACAAATTGCTGGTCTGCTTTATCAACACAGACTTTCAGAGAACAAAGAAACAATTTGTTTCTTCTTTCCTTCTTTTTTATTCGCACTAAATAAAGTATTTGCAACAACAAAACCATCTGAGTTGGTAATAGAACGCACACTGCTCTCATTGCACACACCAAATCACAGAAAGTCAAATACCCAGACTAAAGCAGACAAACACAAAGCCAGAGGAGGAGCAGAGACGATAACACTGTTGCTCCCCAAGCGCATCTGTCTTTCTTACAAGGCTACAATACAAATGCATCTGACCCAGAATGAAAAAACAGTTACAGTGGCTCTCGGCATAAAAATAAGTTGCAAGAATAATAAGTGGAAGGTAATGACAGACAATGAATCTGCCAGATTTATGAGTGTATATCCCACTCTGTGCTTCTCATGTACCTGCTGGTCAGGTATGCACAGGAGCCCATATACACCATATACTGGTGAGATGAGTCAGGGAGAAATCACAAAGCAGGAGGAAAAACTGAGCTGGATTCTGCTGAAAAATCCAGCTGTTGAGCACACAAGCGTAAAAACCTCATTAAAAATTTAAAAGGGGTATTTTCAATGTTGTGACTCCAACATTTACACTTGTAGGAAAATGGAGTTTTATAGTCAGTTATGTTTTGTCATTCATTTTTGTTTATTTTTATTTATTTTACCCTTTGGGTATAGTTGTGTTTTGTTTATTTATTAAATTATCATTGTGTAAAGAATCATTTTAGACCATTTCTTTGGATTAACTAACTGCTTCTATCTCCACTTCATTAGTCTGTTTTCTCGGTATGTAAATTCAAGTGTTTCCTTTGTTTAGTTTCTCTGTCAAGTCTATCATGCTGAGTTATTTGTTTAGTTAACATTAAATGCTGTTCTCAGTGGCACCTTTTCTCTTTCCAACTCTCAAATAAACCCTTACTGCGATGACCTGTCTCACCTGAAATCTCACCTTTCTGCAAGCTTTGATATGGAGACTGATTTAGATTTAGAATTTTAATCCCATAGTTCTGAGAATCAGATGTTTACAAATCATGTAGTAATCTCAACTCTACCTTGATGCTGCAAGTCAGTCGCTTTCAGATGTGATCAAAAACTCTGTTCCTTATTCTGCAGTACCTTGCTGTCAGAAATGCTCATTTTTACCAGTGAACACAAAAAGGTACAAATGAAGCTCATTGGTTACATTTCAATTTTAGGGAAGCATTTACTATACATACATACATACATACATACATACATACATACATACATACATACATACATACATACATACATACATACATACATACATACATACATACATACATACACACTTAATTTGTTCAGTGAAACTGATGTACAGTATTTGTAGAGCAGATTGTTTGATTTTTACATGTTTTAGAATCTATTAGGGGAAACCACACAAAGTATTAACAATATGTAATTAAACATTATGATCACAGATTGGATGTCTTATTAAATTGTTTGCTCTCCTCTCAAACAAATTGGTTTTGTGAGTCATTAATTCTTTGCTTTACGGTTAGACAAATTGGTTTTGAGTTTTTTTTTTTTCAACAACATTCCCATACAATTACAACCTACAATATAACTTCAGTGAATAATAATTCTTTATAAAAGGTGAACAAATACAGGTTTGTCAGCCATAACTATCAGCAGTGAAGATACCTGCATTATGCTAAAAACGTATCTTCGACAAATGTAGTCTGACATGTACACAAATGTAAATAAGAAAGTCAACTGACATTTTGATCAGGGATCAACATTTTAAGTATCTTTCAGCAAACACATAAAAACATATGGCTCCCACCCCAATGCACAATACAGCTGATCAACCCTGAATCATTTCACACAAGGAATTTGTAAATATTATATGTGTATAAAGACCTAAAATTGCTTGGAAGGAAGTATTGTCTTCTACTTCCTTTCATGCCAGAGTTACAAAACATGTAATGATGAGAAATTATGGCGATACACCATAAAACATTTTGCTCAGTATCTGTGTAACCGACTAAGGTTTGTGTTGGTTAAGATTGCCTAAGATTAGTCCTGGCAGCTATCTTAAAGTGGATTGACTCTAAAAGTTAATCAGATGTAGATGTCATGGATCAGCAATAATCAGGTCATGTTGTTGCCATTTCTCACTCCCACATTCATTCCTGCTCTCCCTGTCTGTCACCTGTTATCAGCTTCATGCTCCACACCTGCCACAGCCTAATCATGACATGCCACTCACCTGTTCATGCCAAGATAAATACCCAATGTTGTAGATGCTGTTCTAATCAGTCCACAAGCTCATTTTCAAGTCTGTTTTGTTTGCAGAGTGTCTTGTATTTGTCATAGAGTGTCTAAACCTATTTTCACCCCTTTGACCTCAGCCTGACTTTCATCTGTGTCCTCACCTTTGGATTCTGGACTCTGGATGCCTGACTCTCCTGGACCACTGACTTCACCTGCTCCCTGTCTGAATCAAGGATCACCCATAAAGTCACAGAAGTACTCATGCCTGTTATTCTCACAATGATTCTGGATTGGAAGGTTTGGATTGTTGGATATATAGCGATAACCTACCATGGAATTTGTTGGATTTCACTCTTGTCTCACCCGTATGCTTTCATGATCAAATCAAACCCAGTTTCTCTCATGTTCTCCCCTGTAGCAGGTCTGAACTCAGAAATGGAAATAACTTACCAGTTTTCATTCAAGTCACTCTTCTCACCTGTCATCTCAAGCCAAACAATAACAACCAAGTATGACCTTACTAACATCTTCCATGAAAACGTCTGGGTTAATGTTCTCTTCCTGCTCCAACACAAACAGTAACATCCCTCATCAACTTTTGTATTCCTCCCATTTCATGGACCTGTCTCTAACCTGGTGTTTATCAGTACAGTGATTGGAGTCAGCCCAGTTCCGATCAAGACTCTTCTATTCTGTATCAAGATTAAATCTTAAAATGTCATTCCTTAATGTGTTATGTTTTACTTGAGTTTAACCATCAACTTAAAGGTAGCACTATCTGGTCATCATAGACACAAGACTGGTAAATCAGAGAAAAGACCACAATAGTTAAATTAAAATGTAATATTTAAGAGATTTTGTCAGATCTAAAAGAGTTATTGGTTTCACCTCCAAGATCAAAGTCTCCTCCATCCACAAACAATGATTCATCCACATCTTGATTCTCACATTTCCAAGTCTATCCCATTCACGTACGACAACTAACACTGCCAGAACGCATCCAAAGTGAGCAAGGCCGTTGTTGACAGCGTGGAGTTCATTTTGAACTCTGGCCCTCCTCCTTTCCCACTGAGCATTCATGCATACCCATGCATATACAGTAGCAGCCGCACAAGGTTTTTTTCTATCAAGCAAGGCAGCAAGAGAGCGGCAGAATACTTTGCTGCCATTACAGCTGAACTTCCCCAATGTGGGACAATAAAGGATTCTACTTCTTCTTCTCACTGATGTTCACTCTCTTGCTAGCAACAACAATTTGAATCCTCAAGCTTTGTTTGAGGCAACTACTGAGTCCGTCACCTTTCTGTTCAGCCGCATCCCAGATACCTTATCCTAGTTCAAGTCATGTCCACTAATGAATCGGTTTATTTGCACACGTTTATGGACTTGATTTTGGATTTTGGGTACTAGATGGGATGTAGATGTTTTCTGGATTTATTGACCAAGGACTGTTTGGATTCTTCTTCTATCTCTCCCTGCAATGCTCATGGCCAGAAAAGAACCCTGTTCTCTTCCTGCTTCCCAATCATCAGATCATAAGTACATTTATTCACTAACCTGTGATGTAGTAATATAATACTTTATATTTATAAAGTGCTTTTCAAGAAAGTCAAAGATGCTGTACAACAGTTAAAGTTAAAACAAGCAATAAAATAGAAAATCAAATATTAAACATTAAAAGCAGTTTTAAAAAGATGAGTCTTGAGGATATTTTAAAGGTGGAAAGTTCAGAGCAGTTATAGATGGATTGTGAGAGCGAAAACCCAGAGAGTTTGAGCAGTGATGGAGAAGGTTTTGTCAGCCCAGGATTGGAGCTTGGTCCTACAGGTAGGGACAGGAGATTGGCATCAGAAGAACAGAGGAAGAAGGATGGCATGTGGCAGTGGAGCAGGTGAGAGAGGTTGGAAGGTGCCAAGTTATGGAGGGCCTTGAAGTGATGAGAAGAACTTTGAATAGGATGTGCTTAGCAATAAGTAGCCAGTGGAGGTTTTGAAGGACAGGGATGACGTGGTCTCAGGTGTGGGAGAAGAAGCAGAGTTTTCAATGTATTAGAGTTTGTTGAGGGTCTTGAATGAGGTACCATAGAGAATGCTATTGCAATAGTCATGATTTGATGAATGAGGGTTTCAGTGACAATGAAATTAAGTTTTGTTCTTTCAAATCCCATTCACCTGTCCAAGCATTCCCCTGGCAAATAATAATAAACACGGAATTTCAGCAGAGTTCTGCCATTTCTAGATTGCCTTTCTCTCCCTCTTGCACAGGGGCGTGTCTAGAAAATGTTTGTTGGGGGGCCAAGTAGGGACACAGATTTCTAAAAGGGTGACACATGTAAATGGGCCCAGAACTTAAAAAATCTATTTACAGAATTATAGACCGTTTATCATAATTTAAATGGCTACCATAAACCAAACTGAAATAAAAATTAGTCAAAGCACAATGTCAATAGTTCACTTTCATTAATCATTTTCTTATTGATTGAATTTGGGGGTTCCTGTTGTGGCCAGTCTCTGAATACACCCCTGCTCTTGCATCAAAAAAGAATCCATGGCTGAAGTGAACCCAGGGCAGAACAAAGACCATCCACTATATGCAGGGGTGCACATAAGTGGTCCGCAGGTCCGCACACACTGTCAAAATATAAAATGCGCACCAGATGAAAAGTTGCAACACGCGTTTGCGTACTTAACATTGGTTTGGCTGAGCTGCGTGAATTTTTAGGTTAATCAGAGGCGGGGTTCATTGTCAAATAAATGAAGAATCTCGTTGACTTCTTTTGTTTGACTGATATGTTTCTCAGCCAGAGCGCCGAAGTTCCAGCTGATCAGCTGATGCTGCGTCTCTCTCTGTCTCTCTGTATCAGTTTGTCAGTGTGACAGATTTTCAGTCAGTCAGATCAGTGCAGCTGACTGCAGGATTCTGCATCGCGTCAAAACTGAAAAAAATTCACTGAATAAGACAAATAGACCATCGTGGCACAGACGTGTATAACTACCTTTTTGTGCTATAAAATACAGAAAACCACCTGTTTTAATCAACAGTATCAGCGTATTTGTCTGTGATCCGCGCCATTTTGAATGCGCGCAAAGCACTATGGGATATGCAGTCAATGCCCCTTAACTGTCCACTGTATCTTTTTATCTGACTGCATCACATTACATACATCCTCTGTTAAGACTGTTCCTTAAAAACTAATGGGCCTGACTATTTTAATTGGAAAACCAGTTATAAGTTCTTAAAATGTTCGTTTATACCTGTCTGTTAACTTTGAAATGCCATACCAAAGCGCATGCGCAGATGTCATAGGTCAGATTGCTTGTTGCAGGAAGTTATTTGTGTGTGGAGTAGTGTCAGGAGCACACAGCCCGTTGGTATGTAGCAGTTTGTAAATATGTGCATTAGTGTTTTCCACACTGTGTCTGTGTAAGTTACGTCTAAAGGACATTATACTGAAATAATCCATGTTTCCGAACGGTCTTCATTACTCACGCTGCTTCGGTTTAGCAGGCTAATGTTAGCTTCAATAGAGTGTTCATTAATCAGCTCACTCGGCAGCCATCAGTGATAATAGCGTTGTTAGTATGATTCGGTTCATGTGAGAATGTTGTCATGAAAGTATTTAGCCATGATTCCTTTATGTTTGTGCATTTTGTGACTGGTACATACTGCTGAGAGTGCACGCTGCTAATACGGTTTGGTAGAGCGCATCTCGTTTACACAGTGGCGGCGGTGGCCCGCTTTGCGCGTGCTCCGTGAGCACTAAGAATTCTGGGAAATGTAGTTTTTTGTAGTAAATGTAGTTTAAGCCAGCTCTGTTAGAATTACTGTGTTTGGCATTGTAGTGTTTAATTTTCTTTGCCTGTACAATGTACTAGACTGAAAATATGTTGTATTTATGCTTGTTGTTTATTTGTTTTTTTTCAGGTTTATGACCTGTGGTCCATTAATAAATATAAACAAAGACTAACACGAGTCAAAACAGTGTGGTTCCTGACAAGCCTATTCGGAGGGCTCAGCAATCAAAGATCCGAACAGTCATAAACCAGTGAGAAGCTTGAAGATTGAAGTAGTCACAGTGGACCGCCTAACTTCTGATAAGGCTCACAGCCCACCTGCAACCATCTGCACATCTGCAAACCCACTGGCAGATGAAGAAGCTAGTGGAAGCCAAGAAGTGGACAAAGAGTCTATAAGGAAAGACAACTTAAGCCCAGTTGGCAGCACAATCAACACCAGAAAAGATAAGATGGCAGCAACGGAGGAGGAGCTGGAGAAGCTTAAGCAGAAGCGTTCAGCAGCCCAGGCTACATTCACCAGAAGAGCTAACTATCTCACTTCCAGAGTTAATGCACTTAGTGAAGGTGAACTGAAAAATGAGTGGAGAAATTTTAAATGGGAGCATGCCAGAGTCAGAGATGCCGGGTTTGAATATGCGTCAGCTCTGAGAGAAGTGGCCAGTGATGAAGCTGCAAAGAAAGCAGACGGCATCGATGAGAAAACAGTGGTGTGCGACTGTAAGTTTGATGAAGCCGAACAGATCATCCAAAAGACCATCTGGACCAGGTTTGCTGAAAGAGAAATCACCACCCTTGCTAAAGAGGCTGAGGCGGCCATGGAGGAAGCTGAGGCAGCCGACCATCGGCTGATGACTAAAAGGCAGTGTGAACTAACAAACAGAAACCTGGAAAGGGAGATTCATGCACTCGAAAAGGGAGTAAGTGAGTGGTCAGAGCTGATTCCTAGAGCCCATGTAACAGAGTCCAAAGACCTCATTAGAAAGCTGAAGAAACGGCGTGAGAAAGTGTGGGATGAGTGGACGTGGCAAGGCAGTTCTTACAGCTTGGTGGAAGAGTCTGATGATGAAGAGGGGATCCATAAAGACGAAAAGGTAAACCAAACACAGCCAAAAACTGCAGCAGCCGCTGTCAGTACACTGCCCGGACCAGCCGCTGTCAGTACTCCACCTGAAGCAGCCGCTGTCAGTACTCCACCTGTAGCAGCCGCTGTCAGTACTCCACCTGTAGCAGCCACTGTCAGTACTCCGCCCAGACCAGCTGCGGCCTATAATCTGCCCCGACCAGACCAGAGTAACCCTGTCCCGCATCCCATGCCGTATAACTTTAAGCCCCAGATTAGCCTTGAACGAGCACGTTTGCCCACGTTTACAGGTAGCATGAGAGATTACTACCGTTGGAAGGCTGAGTGGGAAGACCTGCAGCTGCTAGGAAACCCCTTTGGTTTGGAAAATGTGAGAAAATTCCACCTCCTAGGAAGCCTAGATGAAAAAGTCAAGAGGGATCTTGTGCTGGCAAGCTGTGGATCTGCAGATGAGGTGTTCAGGCTCCTGGACAATAAATATGGGAACAAACCCAAAATAGTCCTCCTAATCTCAAAAGAACTGCAAGGGTTTCCTCCTGTCAAGGGAAACCACCCCAGGAAGACAATTGAGCTGATTCAGGCCGTGGAGAGAGCTCTACATGATCTGCAGGTCCTAGGTGAAGAGGATGCTGTGAAAAATCGAGTTGTGGTGCAATCGATAGAGAGTAAACTTCCTGAATCTTTAAAGGAGAAGTGGCTCACACACAAGAATGACCCTGGAAGTGGGTTTTCACAGCGAAACCACTTTGACTGTCTACTGCAGTTCTTAAAAAAGCAGGAGGACATCCTTGAGGAGTTGGACCAGCTACAGACCAGCCCCACTGATTATCCTGAGAGAACTAACGAAAAAAGAAAAGAGAAGAAGGCGTTTACAAAATCCACCTTGGCAAACACACATGCAGGCTCTCAACCAGCTTTGTGCATCGCGTGTGGGGACGGCGAGCACGCAGGCAGGCTGTTCGCCTGCAAAGTGTTCAAAAGGCTTAACCTCGCAGGCAAGAAAGCCCACTTAAAGAAAGCAGGTGCATGTTTCAAATGCTTGCTCCTCCATCGTGACGGCGGCGACTGCACCCAAAGGTATCTTTGCACCAAGGATGACTGTCACAAGGAAGGGTCTTCAGACCACAACTACTTGCTCTGTCCAAAGCCTCAGATCAAGAAGAAGGAAAATAAGAAGCAGTGCAATGCAACAGTTGAACCAAGGGGACTTGGGCTGACTGACAAGCAGGAAGAGCTCCTAGCTAAACTGTCACCAGAGCTGAAGGCAGAGTTCAAAGAAGCCTTCTCTAACAAGATCTCTACAACAGCATGTGCTAGCACTGATTGTAAGCTAAAAGAGCATCCAGTTATTATGATGCTACTGGAGGCTACAACAAATGCAGGCCATCTAGTTGGTACACTGATTGACCTTGCTTCAGATACCAATTACATCTCCAATGAAGCTGCAGAGCGTCTCAAACTGAAAGGCGAGAACATTAAGTTAATCATCCAAGGAGTTGGAGATATGGAGAGGACAGTTATCACCAAAAGATATTCGCTGAGACTACGAGTAAAGACCCCCAAAGGAACAGTGGTGGAACATAAACTCCTCTGCTATGGCTTGGAGAACATTGCTAAGGTAAACAAGTCAGTTACGCCGCAGCAATTGCATAAATTCTTTCCAGACATAGCACTTCAGGACTTGGTCCGCCCTGAAAAGATTGACTTATTGATCAGTCACAGAGAAGGTCGCCTGGTTCCACAACCAATTAAAATGGTTGGAGACCTCGTCCTCTGGGATGGTCCCATGGGGAAAACTGTTGGCGGAACTCATCCCGAGCTTTTTGAAGTAATAGACCTGGAAGTACGGAGGTCTGAAACCCACTTCGCACGGTCTATGAGAACAGCTTCAATAACGTACAGAGAGATCCTAGTGGACCCGACAGAACCCAACAAGACTTTGGTGGCAGGACAAGAAACAATTCTTACAAATACTGCAATCACCAACAAGGAAGTCTTCGAATGGTTCAGGTGGGACAGCATCGGCGCAGCTTGTGATCCTCAGTGTGGTGGCTGCAAATGTGGCAGGTGTCCTCCTGGAGGTAAAGAAATGACCCTTGGGGAGGAACGAGAGATGGAAAAAATTAAGGAATGCCTCACCTATGTGCATGCTGACAAGCATAGCAAATTCCCTCACTGGGACGCGGCCTACCCTTGGAGAAGC
>SSNP01000020.1:143617-205452 GCA_006937955.1 Pachypanchax playfairii | reverse complement strand
TGTTAAGACTGTTCCTTAAAAACTAATGGGCCTGACTATTTTAATTGGAAAACCAGTTATAAGTTCTTAAAATGTTCGTTTATACCTGTCTGTTAACTTTGAAATGCCATACCAAAGCGCATGCGCAGATGTCATAGGTCAGATTGCTTGTTGCAGGAAGTTATTTGTGTGTGGACTAGTGTCAGGAGCACACAGCCCGTTGGTATGTAGCAGTTTGTAAATATGTGCATTAGTGTTTTCCACACTGTGTCTGTGTAAGTTACGTCTAAAGGACATTATACTGAAATAATCCATGTTTCCGAACGGTCTTCATTACTCACGCTGCTTCGGTTTAGCAGGCTAATGTTAGCTTCAATAGAGTGTTCATTAATCAGCTCACTCGGCAGCCATCAGTGATAATAGCGTTGTTAGTATGATTCGGTTCATGTGAGAATGTTGTCATGAAAGTATTTAGCCATGATTCCTTTATGTTTGTGCATTTTGTGACTGGTACATACTGCTGAGAGTGCACGCTGCTAATACGGTTTGGTAGAGCGCATCTCGTTTACACAGTGGCGGCGGTGGCCCGCTTTGCGCGTGCTCCGTGAGCACTAAGAATTCTGGGAAATGTAGTTTTTTGTAGTAAATGTAGTTTAAGCCAGCTCTGTTAGAATTACTGTGTTTGGCATTGTAGTGTTTAATTTTCTTTGCCTGTACAATGTACTAGACTGAAAATATGTTGTATTTATGCTTGTTGTTTATTTGTTTTTTTCAGGTTTATGACCTGTGGTCCATTAATAAATATAAACAAAGACTAACACGAGTCAAAACAGTGTGGTTCCTGACAAGCCTATTCGGAGGGCTCAGCAAGATCCGAACATCCTCATCATTTCAAAACAAAAAACAGTTACAGTAAATGACAGAAGCCCCAACAGCTGACTAATAAATTTCAACATCAAACTGTTAAATGTAGATTAAAGTGAAAAATCAAACCTGTAAACAATCCAACCTGAACTCTGAAGGTTTTTTTCTACGAGTATTTTTATATTTTACTGGTTTCTCTTGAATTTTTCAACAATTAAAGGATTTTTATTGAAACAAATATAGAGCCAGGTAAAGTAAACAGACTGAATTTGAAGCTTGATAAAACCAAAAACAAAGCAGAAGAGCTTGGAAGAGACACAGCGAGACACATTTAAAAATGTGAGGACCAAGCAACAACCCTAGGTTCTCTTCTGAGAACCAGGCCAAAAATATTATGTGCACCCCTGAGTATATGTTACAAAATAAATTCAAATGTACATATGTGAGGAGCTACTGCAATTCTTGCCACTGCTGCACACTTTTTTTCTCCAAATTTGTAAAACTGACTTAGTTATTGCCATTTTTTGTTTGACAATATTGATTAGCTGTGGAAGCTGTCTTTAATAGGGTTACTTCCAAAGTTTCTTAAAAATTATATAAAACTGAGGATTAATTTTTAAGAGTTTAAAAAGTTTAATAAAATTACTCCAGTGGTAGTAGTTACTAATGAAAACAAATGCACATAAGGAGAAATGAAAGACAGAAAGAAAAACATTGTTGTTTTTACTATTATTATTATTATGTTTATTATTATTAATAATAGCAATAATAATAAGCATAATCATAATAATAATAATAATAATAATAATAATAATAATAATAATAATAATAATAATACTGTAATCATATTGTTAATATTACTGGTGTTTATGTTATGTATGTTTATGTTTATGTACATAATTACTTTGACAGCTTATGGGGTTACAAACAGTTGCTTTAAAATAGCAAGAATATGTGATAATCATTTCCACTTGCCCTAAAAGCATTTATCATAATTAGTATTTAACAAATTTAAAATAATATATAATATGCACTACCACTCAAAAGTTTAGACATGCTTTTTCATTCAATGGAATGAAAAAGAGTGTCCAAACTTTTAACTAATGATCTAGACTTTTGGCATCATATTTTCAAAGAACACGTAGCTTCCTGCTCTTATTTTAAGTGCAGATTTTCTTTCTTTTGTTTAAAGTTAGAGCAGAACACATTAGGCTAATATTTTAAGAGCCCTAATTGAATTTTTATGTGCACTTATTGTACGTAAAAATCTCTTTTCATTGCAAATTTTGTGGAGTGTTATCAATTGCTTTAAAAGAGCTAAAAGGAAATCCTGTGTCATAGTTAATAACTCATACCTCTGATTGTATAATACACACACAGAAAGGCTACAATGGATTTATAAACCCCTAGATATAGATTCAGACACATGCAGCTTATGTAAAGTAATGATAGAGATGGTCTCATAAATACACAGAAGAGCCAACAAAGAAATAAATTAATAACAGAACAAAATATGTATACTTTTCATGTCAGAGGACTTTACACAGATCTACCCAAATATAAATAATCAATCTTTGTTTTTAGAATTTTTTTTATATTCAAACAAATGGACACACATGTCAGCAGACATGTTGGGATGCCTTTAGATACATACTATAACACACACACACACACACCCACAAGTGTGTTTTGTTATCCTTATGGGGACCGTCCATTGACTTCCATTGATTTTAGTAACTAGATTTATACCGAACCCAAACCCTTTTCCTAACCTTAACCATTACTGATCTATAACTAACCCTAAGACTAACTAAAACTCTATTCACACCATACCTATAAACCTAACCCCTAACCCTAAAAAGGGGAGTCCCCCTTATGGGGACCAGGCTTCGGTCCCCACAAGAACCCTCGGACCCCAGAAAGATAGTAAAAGTCAGGAAACGGATCCTCAGGAGGTCAGAAATACAAGCCCACACACACACACACACACACACTCTGAGAGAGAGAGAGAGAGAGAGAGAGAGAGTACAGCAAATTTGTTCCAAGAAGGCTGTTTGTGAAAATGATCACATCAATCGAAGAGATAGATAAAAGACTGGGTGCGATTGATAAAGTGACAAAATTACTTGGAAGATGAATGGCTGAATTTGCTTTTGAAATTGGACTGGATCTCAGTGCAATGGAACAGAACTCATCATCATCAATGAGTCTGCCGTTAGATTGCTTTCTGTCAAAACCCAATATCAGCAAGGACTACTGGATCCATCTGCCAAACAGGATCAAATAGACCCACTCACATAACATCAGAGGTGATGTATAGTGACTGTGGGTAATTGTTGTAAAAGTGTTGATTAAAAATGCACATAACATCAGTGTTTTATAGGTTGTGTAGTAACGTTCACAGGGATGATATAAGATGCATTAAAGGAACATAACTACAACCTGAACAGTCATAATATCATCATGGAGGAGATAATAAAATATGACACTTTAAAACCACAAATTAACCCATCCATTCATATATTGTTGTGAGATCAATGGTCAAATAGGATAATGAACAGATAGCTTTAACATGGAACTGAAGGCTGTGTTCAGAAGCCAATCCTTTTCTCACGTCCTCCAACAGGCCTTTTCCAGCATATTTGCCTTTTATTGTTATATTTTAAAGGAATATTTGCAAAGTTGCAACTCATAAAACTTGCACTATTCTATCACATAATTTATTTAAGCCCATAAATCCTTTGGTTTTTGCAGTTTTAAGCCTCATAATGATGCATTGGTTAACACAGCTTGAATATTTGAGCCACATAAAAATGGTAATAGATTAAACCAAGGAAGAGAGTAGAGCTTTGTGCTTTGTGTGTGTGTGAGAGAGAGAGTGGGTGTAGGTGAGTCTGCGTGAGTGTGTGTGTGCATGATGGGTTAGAGAAGCTCTCAGTGGCTGCAGTTTGCACAAGCCTAAGTGTACTGAGCAGACCATCAGAATGCACTGTTCCTCCACCCTTCAAAAACATGCACCAAGTTAAAGAAGGGGGACAAACACAACAGGAGGTTGGAGGTAAACACACTAAGTGATGTATTGTGCTGGGAGGGAAGTGACAGGGGTCTGATGATACAAAGTATGTGTGTAAATGGGCCACTATTAAGAGAGTAGAAGGCTGAATGATTGTTTATGGCAACAGATTTACCCAGAGAAAACATCTTTGCACCAAGAATTGCTTACTTATTTTTCTTTTTCTTCTCTGTTCGAGGTATCTATGGCAGACATTACATTAAATGCACTTGCTCTATAAATCCCCCACACATCTGCTGTACACTTAAAGCACTGGGATGATGGCACTGTAGGTTTGTCTTTGTTGTTTTTTTTTTTTTTTTGGCTTATGTGAGCTTCTGTTCTTTTTGTTCATGCACTGTATGCCTTGTTATTTTTTTCTTCCTATGGCTCATTACAGTAACTCATGGTGTTTTAGTGTTACAATCCAGATCCTTTAGTTGCTTCAAGGTACATGCTGACAATCTTTCTTGATGACTTTGTGGTTATTTCTTAAGTAATAACCTGTAACTTTTAACCTGCACTTTTTTGCCACTTGTTATGATGCGTAACCATGGTAACAAGAGACTCGTTTACAAGAAAGAGCAACTAACTGACATTTCTAAGGCTGAAATAATCCTCAAATTTAGACGCTGGATCCCTGATGAGCTCAAAAGAAGAAGACGTGGATGCAGAGCAGGAGCAAAGTGAAGAGAGAGAAAGAGGAAGTTTAAACCTTCACTTCATCAGTCATATTGACAAATGTGAGATCTCTTTGCTAACAAAATGGATGAACTTGAATCTCTGTTGAAGACCCAGCCAGAGTATCAGGAATGCAGCATCATGTGTTTTACTGAGACATGGCTAAAGGAGCATATCCCGGACTCCAGTGTGTCTCTACCTGGCTTTCAAACAATACGGGCAGACAGAGATTTGTGACAAAAGAAGAGGAGTTTGTCAGCTGATCACATCTGCAGTCACCTGTTGGGGAAGCAGTATCAGAGCAAGTGACATGAAGAGGCTGAACAGATGGATAAGGAGGACTGATTCTGTCCTGGAGACTGAACTGGAGTCTCTTGAGTTGATTGTCCAAAGGAAGATGAAGAACATGATGGAAAACCCTCATCATCCTCTTCAGAACACAGTAACTCAACAACAGAGTGTCTTCAGTGAGAAGATTCTTCATAATCCGCTGCAGCACAGACCACTACAAGAGATCCTTCCTGTCCACAGCTAGAACCCTCTACAGGAGATCCTTCCTGTCCACAGCTAGAACACTCTATAATGACTCCCTGAAGAATAACTGAGCTACAACAACACGTAATTTCCCTTCGGGGATTAATAAAGTATTTTTGATTTGATTGATTGATTAATATGAAACATTTTATAATTTAAAAAATGTTAGGAAACACTGATTAACAATTTCAATCTGTCTGCGTCCAGATTTAGCTGGCTTCGTCAGGCTTCAGGCAACAACTAATTACTATTCATTATTCAAATTTGCTGGACTCAGATTGGCTAACAAACTAGACTATGAGAGCAAGGTATACTGTTTCCTGCCCTGCTGCACATAGCAACATCAGACGTACTCTCTTGCGGTTTGTTACGTCTTATGCTACAGCTTTTAGCCAGCAGCATGCTAGGCGTGATTTCAACTGCGGGAGCTGCCGAATACTGACGAGCAAAGGAGTTGTGACGAAACAGATACAGGCCGTTCAAACTTGGGAGAAATCGGGTGTTATCGTCACCTGCGTAGTTTGAGAGATTAAAACTGAAAGAGACCTGTTGACCTGTTTTCAAACCCACTATGAAGGTAAGAACACCTGTGGAGAAACCTTATAAAACTATTTTTAATGGAATGGTCTCTTTAAGTGTTTTGATTTTGTTTTTTGTTGTTTTTTACCTGTCTGTGTGTTTATGCATGTCTGTCTGGGTTTATTTGTCTGTGGCATTATCAAAATATCTCATGACCCACAAGACGTATTTGAAACAAAATAGTCACTTGATTTATATCTACAACTGATTCAAAACAGCCATAAAATCAAAATTATATTTTCAATAATAAAACTGCTAAAATTCCATCATTTCTCAACATGAGAGGATCTTAGATTACAATTGTCATGAAAATCAGACAGCAAAGCTTTAAATTATATGAAGAGTTCAAAAGAAAAAGTGATGATAAAGACACATGCCATAAATTTTTTCTACCCATATTTTGAATAAAAAAACCTACATTCTCCTTGTCAGTGAAGTTGTACATGTACACAGTTTCCTAACACACCTTTCACAATTCTGTCTTTTTTTAAGCATACAGTAATGCCTCCACAGTCACCTACAGATATGCGAGCCTGTATGCCCTCTTGGCATTCCCCACACACATGGCCTCATTGTTCCTGTGCGGTCAGTGTCTGAGGGAGATCTGCATGGACCTGTGCTGTCAGAGAGCACACCACAGTGTGTCCCTGCTCCCTTCTCCACCTGTTGTGACAGCTAATTAGGCCTATCCACAAGGGCTGCTCTGTCTGGGTGCTGAAATGGGTGTTGTGGCATGCATTGTGGATCTTGGTATTTGGATGGCGTGGGGCCAGCTGATAAAATGCCCTGCCATGTTGTCTGGAGACACGCTTCACCTGGGATCACCCGCAGTCACACTGGTGTGTTCTGATGTAGAAATGCCTCTTCAGTCATTGTTTATGCTCAAGCTCCTCTATTAGTCCTCAATTCCGACTAATCAACAGTGGGTCCTCTGCCGACATTATTAGCTTTCATAACAAGTAGTAACACTCTGGGAGGGGCTCTTCACTTCTGTTTGTGAAAATTAACCCTTTCTTGTGAGTAATGAGCTGTTCTAAACTTGTGATAAAGCTCAAGGCCTTTTGTCCTGCTCATCTTCCCCCCCCCCAGCCTGTTCTGCCATCAGCAGACAGCAGTAGCTAGCGTCAAATCTGTGGATGCTCCAGGCAGACAAGAAAGCTTAAATAGCATGGTAGGAGGTTAACAGTGACAGGAGATGGGAGGGGGGTATTTTTGGGAAGGATGGGGATCAAAGGGACTGATGAAATGGGATGAGACAGGGCAGCCTAAGCCCCTTGGGTACATGTGTTTCTTTGAGAATGTGACTCAGATATGAGGCAGGGAAGGAAACATGCAGGTTAGAGATGGTGACAGGGAGCTCAGTTGGGTCTGCCTGGACCAGTGGGGAGCATAAGAAGTAAGAACACGCCCCTGAGCAACTGCACAACCTCCTGTAGATTGTGCCATTCAGAAGTAAAATTAAAAACCCTAACACACATGCGCAAGCAGGCTGAGCTAAAATATACCCGTTGTTCACAAGACATAAACATGCCAAACTTAAAAGTTGATTGTATGTTCAAACTTTTTGCTTGTCACATTCCCAGCCATGTGCATGTGCAACTGTGTGGTGGCTTGTCATCATCTAACGCATACAGTAGATTTACAACTAAACACACTTCAAACTCTTGTCCCCAAAAAGTGAGTGTGAAATTTGTAATTTATGAGGTCTTACACACAGGTAAACACCACCCAAATTAAATCTTCAATGTGCACCAGGGAGCCATGGTGCTGTTCTGTAAAACTGGAGTGATTGTGGTTAAAGAAGAAAAACAAACTTTCTCCAGTGTGTACTGTCTGTGCTTAGTAAGCAGCTTTTGCTAGAATGGATGCACATATGAACACTGTGCCCATTGTTAAATGCATTTACAGAAACTATTCCCCCATGTCATACCTCCAAGCTAATAACATAGCATTCATTTCCAGCTTCAGAACAAACAGCATGTTCAATGATGCACCAGAAGACCACAATAGAAAATGTTGGAAAATGGGAAAATTACCATTTTACTGATATGCAATGCCTTAAAGTGACTATAAAGGTGCAATCTTATCAAACTACACAATCCCAAAAGTTGTAGAAGGGACAACTGGTAATTCTTTCTTTTCATTATGCGTTGATGCCAGCCAGGTCTTCCATATGGAGCTACAATTGATAGATCATGGTAAAAAATTCATATAATCTCCCGTCTCACTCACCTTCCTTGCAACCACAATGTCCAGTAACTGAATCTTTGTCTGCCTTCTCCACTGTAATTTAGAAAGATACATATGTACTGTAGCTCCCTGTGGGCTATTGAGGCTGAACCATATGAAACAAGGTTTTAAGGTTACTGCTGAATGATGTAGCCACAATGGTGAATGCTTTATAGCATGTTTGAAAAGTAAATCATTCTGAAGTTGCTGCTAATTTAAAAAGTATATCTCTTTCTTTTAATTGCAATGCTCAGAACACTCAAAAACATTTGGGAGCTATTTTAAAACAGCTTTTTATGCAATATTGATTATTTTTGTGCCCATGTTTGTTTGCTTGTTTTTCAAATGTTTTTTTTAAAGTAAAATCTTCTTATTTGCAACCTAAAACAAACATATGCACATATAATTTCTGTCAAGAGGTCTTAGGTATGAAATGGGTTAACAGATTGTTTTCTAGCTCTTATTGGTGGTTGTAAGATGATTAGAAGAGGAAACGTGATAGACGGAAAGGGAGTTAGAAAATGCCATTTGGGGGGAGAGCCAAGTGGGTCTGCTAAATGAGTGGATTCTTATGCAAATACATGCTAATTTATGCACACAAGGCAGTGGCAGTACCTGAGGCTGCTTTGATTGGCAGTTGCAGGTCTGTGTATGCTGAGGAGAGACGCTTGGCTTCAGGGGCTTCTGTAAAGTTGGACATGGCTGCCTCTCTATGTTCTACATGCTCTGGATCCATCAGCAGCAAACGTCCATAGCCCAGCCTCTCCACCAGACTATAGTTCCACCAACAGACAGGGCCCCCATCCAAAAACACTCTACACACACCAAGAGCTCGGCTCAGCCAGCTCCAATTCCTCCATGGCTGGAAGCAGCCAGAGCATCATTATAAAATCAATGCCCCAGCTTCATCTTGCCTGGCTGGCTGTGTGTGTGTGTGTGTGTGTGTGTGTGTGTGTGTGTGTGGGTTTGTATTTCTGACCTCCTGAGGACCCGTTTCCTGACTTTTACTATCTTTCTGGGGTCCGAGGGTTCTTGTGGGGACCGAAGCCTGGTCCCCATGAGGGGGACTCCCCTTTTTAGGGTTAGGGGTTAGGTTTATAGGTATGGTGTGAATAGAGTTTTAGTTAGTCTTAGGGTTAGTTATAGATCAGTAATGGTTAAGGTTAGGAAAAGGGTTTGGGTTAGGTATAAATCTAGTTACTAAAATCAATGGAAGTCAATGGACGGTCCCCGTAAGGATAACAAAACACACTTGTGGGTGTGTGTGTGTGTAAGCATGAGGGGTAGCATTCGGGGCTTGTTTGTGTTGATTGCAGGGGGTGTTTGTGAGTGACAGAAACAGCAGAAGCACTGATGCAATACTCTCCACACTTTCTAATGTGCTGACAGAGAGGCTCTAGGTCAGGGTCTCCCATTACTTCAGGATGGGAAACTAGCTAAATGAATAGAAACCTGCTAGTACCTGCCACCCAGAAGAAAATGTAAATGTCATTTGTATCTGTGGCAAAGTGTTGTCATGCAGAGCAGTGGTACATCTTGATAATGTAAACATAAATTCCTGAATACAATGCCCAAGTAATTGGGTGGCTGCTATCTATCATTTTTTGGCAGTTTTCTTTTCTTTTCTTTTTTTTATTGTGCATGTGTGTTAGCAGGAAGACAACAGATTTAGACAGGTAAGGATGAAGCCATTTCTTTGTTTATTACTCATTCACAAAGGCCCTAAGGCCTATAGACTTGGAAATCATGAACATAAAATAGAATATGTTCCTTAAAAAATATAGTATATTTTATGTTCCATCATAAATAAACTCTGTCATGATATGGTTTCTTCGAATGAAACAAATATTTTCTGCTTTCTTATGTATAATAGCCCTCATACTGCTGTGCCACGAACAGTAAAGTCTAATGTGCAACCATGTTAATTTCTCATGCGTAAACACATGCACAAAGTATGACTGATAATTTCCACCCTCCTCCCTCACGCGTTGCATGCATGCCAAAGCAAAATTTGTATTTTTAAGGTCCGCAATTATACCCTCTGCAGTGCACAGGCAGCGAAATGACTCAGTTGGCTTACCCGGCACCCTAATCCAACACTCTTCACACACCCTATCTCAATGGGAAATAAAGCAAAACCAGTTTTATGAATTTGGTACAACACATCCAACCTTTTGTTTGTCACACCTGGGGACCACAAATGGATTCTCATCATACAGAAGATTGAAAATTTATGCTTGTTTACACCAGCATCCCACTCTGTTGAAAATTTTCACTCATTTTTTCCAGCCATGAAGTGGCCCCCAAACTGCCCATTCGACTAACCCCCTCCTCTCCAGTTTTTGATGACACCAGAGATGCGATGAGATGTTCACTCATCACCAGTCATCAAATGTCAGCTCTTTTTGAAATAGCACACGTGCTCTATGCATATTTCATTTCTGCTTCCATCACTGCAGAAACAATGAATAATGCATCTTTTATTATATTATTGCAAGAGATTTGTAACACTTGAAACAGAATGCAATATGCAGTTTATCTCCATGCATGGCAAACACAAGGTGCTTCTGTAGCATCTGTCTGTGTCACCAGGCGAGATAGGAAGAAAAGAGAACAGAGGAAACAAGATCGTGTGACTTCTGACAGTCCATCAACTCCGAGCAATTATTCTCCCAGCTGAGGCACTGGATGCAGAAACTGGGGACATTTTACGTGTGTGTCTACTCAAATAAAGGATGTATAATTTTAAAACATGTTCATGTTGTTTGTGTTGTTTTTAGACATAAGATATTTCATTAGCTTTAGTGTGCACACATGTAGGTCCAACGTCTGTCACCTAAAGACTTTGTTAGCTGTAGTGACAGTTTATATGTTTAAGAGGCCACATCATCATCTAGCAGCATCTTGTCATGCACACAAGAAGAAATCATTACAAAACGGGGAATTCAGCGATTCTATTGTGCTTCCCACATACCATTACTGGTTAAAAATAAATAAATAATTAACTACAATGACAAGCTTTTTGTTCAATCCTTTAACCTTTTGAGATCTGAAAATTATGAAACTCATTTCCCTTATTCTGCAAAGCAGTGCAAAAAATCTGCCATTAATAAAATCCCCCCTTAATCATCAAGCAGATTTGTTTTGCTGCTGTAACCATGGTCCATTTTGAAATTTAATTTCCTGGAGTACAGGGTCAAGAGCTGATGCCATTTTATATGGAATAATTGAAGTGGGGTTTTCTTTTTCTTTTTTCCACACGTAGGAGCAGTGCAGTAATGTTTGTCATCGCCTGCCTCATTCTCTTAGAGATGGACGGGTGAAAGCACACCCATAGAAAGCAGGGCCCATAGAAAGCCCTTCAGTCTCTGTCATTTAATTTGACAAGGAGGTGTGAGGTGAGCTGGAAGAGGAAATACGACTAGCTCCTGTTTGCCACACTAGAGCTCATTCACTGCCTGAGGCTGTTGACCACATCATGTAAGGTTCTGTGCTACAAACGCGTCCCCACACAACACTTAAATTACATTTGGACCTTGGATGGGGTGAGCAAGTGCCTGGCCAGAAATCAATGGGTGGATACAAGCCTCAGTGGATATGGCAAGGTGTTAGCTTTCATTTCAGGTATTGATGAATGCCAGATACATTTCATCAAACTACTGCTGCTCACTAAGTTTTTCTACTCATGCAGAATTTTAGATAGGGGAGTTGCTTTCAGAGATTAGAATTACAAAAAAAGTGACATTTATTTTCAGGAGGAGCAGTAGAACTTAGTCCTTCTGTGTGTAGGGCCTGGAAATTCTCCAAACATGTTGATGGGGAGAAAGGAAATGTTTAAAAAACACTAAATAGACGGATAAATAAACACTGTATTCAAGCTTTGGTTCAATGGTCTGTGACTAACTGGATAGCCTCTAAAGTTTAAAAAATCCCACAATGTGAAACAGACTGGAACACATTGGGCTTTGGCGCAGCAGAATAGATTTTCATTTCCTTAATCAACTTCCTTATTCATCCCCTTTTTTTCCAAGGAATTAATATAGATCAGTGTTAATAGGAGCCAAATACGTGAGTGGCAGCATGAGGAGAGCAGGCTCAGTGGAGGAGAGCAGGCTTTTCTCCTTCACCAGGAGCAGCATCTGTTGCTCTCCTGCTCCAACACTATTTACCGATAGCTGTCATTATTTACGCCTGATGAGATTCTTTCTAATTTGTCAATCCAGTGTTTGGAGACAGAGACAATGCAAGCATATGACAAGGAAGCAGCAGAGTAAACTGGTGCAGGCAATAACAAGCAAAAAGAATAGTAAGAATTTGTTTCTGTGAATCAAATTGCATAGTACATTAATGCTTTCTCATTGTTTTATCAGAGTGTGTGAATTGATTCTTGTTCATATAATAGCCTGTCTTCTTTAGATTCTCTTTTATGTGATCCATATGATAAAAATCAGATATGATCCATATGATAAAAATACCGTAAGATTGATGCAGCACACAAATGGGAGCTGAAACATACACGTGGCATTTAGTAAATTCAATTCAATTCACTTTAATCATACTTTATTAATCCCCAAAGGTAAATTAGATGTTTTATTAAGAGAACCATTGTGCAGGATTATTGCTCCAGGATTCCTACAAAGGAATCGGACGTAAGCAAAAAGACACTCTGTTCATTGACAGATGTCTAGTGCGCTGTGATATTTACCTCTGTCTCCTCTCCCTCCAGAACTGGTGCTTCTGGTCCTGCTTACCCATTGCATTACCTGTAAGATAAACATACTTACATTTTTCATTAAGTGTTCTGGTCAGTTCATGGTCCCCGTTCTACAAATCATGACAGTCCATATCTGAAAATAGCTACGTTTACATGCGCCAAATTTCCCCAATCTGATTAAAATCTTGGTCGATCTGAATTCCCAAATCCCTGTTTACATGGACACTAACTGAAATGATCTGATCATGCCATGAATACACATGCACCAAGCACTCGATCAGGTTAAATGAGTTGAGCATGCGCACAGCGAGTTGTCTTTCCGGGGGAAGAAAAAGAAAGTAAACAAACTCCGTCCTTTCTGCACGTCTTTCCCGCCCCATCGTGTGCTCGATCTGACTCACTTTATCCCCAATTTGGACCCTCTGCGGGTGATTACCGTTATGTTTGGGTTTTTACTGGTCGCATTAACCAAGCTAGCGGCTGAATACATATTGCTACTGCTCCTCCGCCACAGGAGAGGAGAGCGGGATGACAGGATGACTGCACCAGCAGACCACTTCTGTTTACTTCCCGCTATGTTTTCTACTTGGGTCTGCGAAAGCAGAAAGACGTCACGCTGAAGTTGTACGCATGCGCAGTGGGCTCTTTTCACCCTTTCTTTCCGAATGGGTGTATACATGCACGTCTATCCGAATGAAGATCGGACAAAACCACCCCTCTCGATCGGAAGTAAATTTATTTCGGATCAGGCTGCATCGGATCAAAACAATCTGATTGACATGTTTACATGACGTCTTTTTTATCCGATTGGGCGTTTATTCCGATTAAATGTGCCCATGTAAACGTAGCTACTGACAGGACTACAACTTGTACTGAAAGTCTGAGGTGTACAGAGTGAAAAAGGAATGGTGAGAGTACAGTCCCCTGTGGTGCTCCTGTGCTGCTGATCACCTGGTCAGACATACACTCACCTAAAGGATTATTAGGGACACCTGTTCAATTTCTCCTTAATGCAATTATCTAATCAACCAATCACATTGCAGTTGCTTGAATGCATTTAGGGAAGTGGTCCTGGTCAAGACAATCCCCTGAACTCCAAATGGAATGTCAGAATGGGAAAGAAAGGCGATTTAAGCAATTTTGAGCGTGGCATGGTTGTTGGTCCCAGACAGGCCTGTCTGAGTATTTCACAATCTGCTCAGTTACTGGGATTTTCATGCACAACCATTTCTAGGGTTTACAAAGAATGGTGTGAAAAGGAAAAAACATCCAGTATGCGGCAGTCCTGTGGGCGAAAATGCCTTGTTGATGCTAGAGGTCAGAGGAGAAAGGGCCGACTGATTCAAGCTGATAGAAGAGCAACTTTGACTGAAATAACCACTTATTACAACCAAGGAATGCAGCAAAGCATTTGTGAAGCCACAACACGCACAACCTTGAGGCGGATGGGCTACAACAGCAGAAGACCCCACCGGGTACCACTCATCTCCACTACAAATAGGAAAAAGAGGCTACAATATGCACGAGCTCAACAAAATTGGACAGTTGAAGACTGGAAAAATGTTGCCTGGTCTGATGAATCTCGATTTCTGTTGAGACATTCAAATGGTAGAGTCGGAATTTGGCGTAAATAGAATGAGAACATGGATCCATCATGCCTTGCTACCACTGTGCAGGCTGGTGGTGGTGGTGTAATGGTGTGGGGGATGTTTTCTTGGCACACTTTAGGCCCCTTAGTGCCAATTGGGCATTGTTTAAATGCCACAGGCTACCTGAGCATTGTTTCTGACCATGTCCATCCCTTCATGACCACCATGTACCCATCTTCTGATGGCTACTTCCAGCAGGATAATGCACCATGTCATAAAGCTTGAATCATTTCAAATTGGTTTCTTGAACATGACAATGAGTTCACTGTACTACAATGGCCCCCACAGTCACCAGATCTTGACCCGATAGAGCATCTTTGGGATGTGGTGGAACGGGAGCTTCGTGTCCTGGATGTACATCCCACAAATCTCCATCAACTGCAAGATGCTATCTTATCAATATGGGCCAACATTTCTAAAGAATGCTTTCAGCATCTTGTTGAATCAATGCCATGTAGAATTAAGGCAGTTCTGATGGCAAAAGGGGGTCAAACACTGTATTAGTATGGTGTTCCTAATAATCCTTTAGGTGAGTGTATAACTCTTTAGTCTCACAAACTGTCCGTTTGTAATGTAGGGTTGAACTTCCCCAATTCTTGCAGAACATACATCCTCTGGTGTGCTTTTATGGTGAGATGGATGTTCATGATGGTACCCTGGAAGCAGAAAGACTCCTCTGTGTCCACTGGGCACTTTCTGAGGGTGATGGAGGCAGGGGGATGAGTTCATCCTGAAGTTTACAACCATTTCCACCATCTTAACCGTGAAACCAATGAGGGTAGTACCATCCACAAATTTCAGGAGCTTGACAGATTGATGACTGGAGATGCAGCTGTTGATACACACAGAGAAGAGAAGAGGAGAAAGAATGCAGCCTTGAGGGGATCCCATGCTGATGGTCTGGGGGTCTGAAACCAGTTTTCCCAGCCTCAAGTGCCACTTCCCGTCAGCTTCCTAAAGTCTGTGATTCACCTGTAGGTGGAGTTGGGGATGCACGGCTGGGAGAGCTTGTACTGCGTAAGAGCTTAGATGATTGTGTTGAATACAGAGCTGAAGTCCACAAACAGGATACTTGTGTATGATCCCAGGGAGTCCAGATGCTTCAGGATGTGGTGCAGGGCTATGCTCACAGCATCATCTACAAACCTGTTTGCTCTCTAGGCAAACTGCAGGGGGTCCAGATGAGGGTTTGTGATCTGTTTAAGGTGGGTAAGCACCATCATGACCATGGAGGTCAAGGTGACAGTCCTGTAGTCATTGAGACATGTGGTCCCTGGCTTTTTGAGAACAGGGATAATGGAGGTTTTGAAGCAGGCTGGTACGTGGTATGTCTCAGAAGAAGTGTTGAAAATATCTGTTAACACTGGAGACACCTGGTAAGCACAGTGTGTCAAGGTGGATCGGGAGACAGAGTCCGGTCCAGGTGCTTTGAAAGGGTTCTGTATCTTAAAAAGTACTGTATGTTGAGATCCTCCTCCTGTATGGAGAAGGTGTTTGTACCTACTTCCACCCCCTTTTCTTTTGCTTCTCCTTTTCCAATATCTATCTGCTTGTATTATATGAAAGCCAGGCAGAGCCACACTGGAGTCTGGAATATCTACCGTCTCAGTGAAACACATGATAATGGCTGAGTGTTTCAAGCTCATCAGTCTTATTTGCAAGAGATCTCACATTCGCTAATATGACTGATGAAAAAGAATGTTTGAACACCTTACATCTCTTTGCTTTGCTCCTGCTCTACACCCACATCTTCTACTTTTAACTATCATGGATTTTGGGTCCTACTGGAGCCTTATAAATATCCATTAACTGCTTTTTCTTGTAAGTCTCTCATTGCAATTGATACTCTGCCAGGAGGTATTATTTTTGCCAGGATTTGTTAGTTTGTCTCTGTCTTTTAGCAAGATAACTTAAAAAGTTAGGGATGGATTTTGATAACATTTCCAGGAAAGATCAGAAATGGCCCAAGGAAGAAATTAGAAGATTTTGATTGTGATCTCGATCACCGTCTTGATCCAATAATTTTTTTTAAAGATTCCTCTTCAGTGTGAGATAGGGCTGTTTTAAAATATTTGCATGTACCTCCACAATAAATGGTCCAGGTGCTTAATAAAAAATACAGTTCCCAATAGGTTCTACAAGATACTAAGGATTGATCAGGATCATTACAAAATTCTGGATACTATGATCCAGAACAGAAAAAAAGTTGTGCTCCTTCTGATTTTTTATCACTGCAAAAATAAATTTTGGTATACTTGGAACAAACACCACAAGGATAGTCAAGACACTGTGGAATAAGAGGTGTGTTAGCTGATTTGATGTACCTTCAAAAGCTATGAAGCTAGATCCAGAATAAAACTGTCATTACCGAAAAAGTGATTCCATAAAGAGCTATTGGACTAATAATGATATCACAATATGGGGGAACTGAGGTGCTTGGCGGAGGACTGCGGTATACAAGTGCTGTTCTAGTTACACATCTTAACAAGTTGCAAAATAGTGAGAAATTCCACAGAAATCCATCAGCACAACATCAAAATAATTCAAAACAGAGTAATATTCACAAAAAGATAGTAAAGAAGAAACATGTAAAAAAGACAAAAGGTGCAATTAATATCACAGAGCTCCAACAAGCTACCACCATGTGTAGTGCTACTCCAGAATCTAGATTTGAAAATTACTCCTCTTTTAATATTGATGCCAGTATATTTTAAGAGGATAAAATATTGTCTATTACTCACTTTATGTCAATAGTTCTGAAAAGACCAACTAACAAAAGCATGTTATTTAAATCTAGAAATGCAATCATACACAAAGATATGCTTTGGTATAGATTAATCTGGCTCCTCGGAATCCTGCGAATTAGTGGCTCACTCTGAACAACATTCACTGTGTTCCTGTTTTCATGTTACATCTTTTAACGAAAACAACAACCTTTCCGCTGCAAACCACATCCGGCAAAATGGAGAGTTAAAGGATATACAAAGAGCCTTTTTACAGCATTCGCTGTCTAGGAAAATGTTGCTGTCCAAAGAAGAACATTCTTCTGTATTCTCAGAAAAAAAAGTTTCTATCTGACATTATTGTTATTAGGCTTATCCCAGTCTTGGCCCACTGTAAGTTTAAAAACACAAATCTTGCCTCTCTTTTTTTTTTTTTGTCTAACAAGACCTTACTTTGCAATTTGCTACTGTCAGCAGTGGAGAGCAGATCACAAAAGAACGACTTTGGCTACGTTCAGACTGCAGGCTGAAGTGACCCAAATTCAATTTTTTTGCCCCATGTGACCTGTATCGGATGTTTTTATGTCAGTCTGAATGACACAGATCCGATTTTGTCAAATGCAACCCAGGCCACTTCAGCAGGTGGTCCTAAATCCGATGCGTGTCCCATCTTTTAGAATTCGACTTGAGTCTGAACTGCCAGGTTGCTTCCATCCGACCTGTATGTCATCAATACGTGACATACGTGACTATGTCATCAATACGTGTCATATGTGACTATTCTGCGTCGAGGACGTGGGAGCAAAAAGTAAACAACGGTAATGGCAGACGACGTGGAGAACAGTCAGTGGCGAGAAACCGAGGTGTCTGAGTTATATTTGTGGAGACAGCTCTGTTCAGGCCAAACTCGAGGGGTGTTATTGGAACCGTGCGGTTTTTGAAAACGTTTCCAAAGAAATGGCAGAGCACGGGTTTAAACGAACGAATGAAGAAAAATAAAAAGTCTCTGAGCTATTTAAGATGCCATATTGAATGTAAAACACAGGTAAAGGTCAACAGAAGTATGCCAGTGGATTAAGGAACAGAAAAATTCTAGCCTGTAGAAAAACACTAAAAACAACCATGGCAATTTGTTTACATTGCCTGTTTTGTCAGAAGTTGTGCATAAACTGGAAAATACCCAAAAGGGGAACTATAGAGAGAAGAGAGAACCAGGATTAGAGGTGGACCATATATGCTGCCTTGTGTTTACACACTGACAGGAGCCTGTGATGTAGACCATACCAGTGCTGACAGACCCTGATACCTACTTGATTTGTAACACATCAGAGTTATTCATAAAAGGCTACAAAACCCTTCATGCCATGAGTATTGTTATCTGGATAGATGTCGACACTGATGCAACACTTCATATCGCCCAAGTTAGATTGAGTGAACAATGATACATATTAATACGTAAACCCACATATTAATTATCAGTGATGTTTTGATCATACATTCAGACATGTGTAAAAGGATGTGGAAATGTTAACAATTGTAGCTCTGGTTTCATAAACAATCTGTTCTTTAGAGACGGACTGTCAACATTGAATTATTTTACGAGTATAAACATGTGCACGTTGTCTTTGCCATTAACAAAGATTAATGGATATATGTGTAAAAAAATGTTGTGCCTTGTTTTTAGTGAAAAGGTTTCAATGTTATCTCAGTTACTTGCCTCTTACAAAATGTCCACTGCATGAATGACTGTGTGTTCTTGTTTTTCTACACTACTGAGGACCAGTTTTGAGATATTTACTGTCCTTCTGGGGACTGAGGGTTCTTATGGGGACCAAAGCCTTTGTCCTCATATGGGGGACTCCCCTTATTAGGATTAGGGTTGAGCTTTAGAGGTATGGTGTGAATTGAGTTTTAGAGTTAGGTATAGATCAGTAGTGGTTAAGGTTAGGAAAAGGTTTTGGGTTAGGCATAAATAGAGTTAGGGTTAAGTTTAGGTTAGGGCCCCATAAGGATAGCAAAATTAACCTGTAAGTGCACGTGTGTGAGTGTGTTTGAGGACTTTTCACAGCTGCTTGTCTCATCGGACAGGATCAGCAAGAAAACTATGGAACGAAATTCCATCTTTCTCTTTCTTTTACGTATAAGTCGAGGTGCTACTCAGTTTAAAACCATGTCACTGAATCAACGACACTGCTGAAGACAAGCTAGTGGTTGCTCCCATTTTAAGTTTTTTTTAAAACAAACTTTATTGAACAAAGGTGTAAAGCAGAACAGTGGCATACTAACAGAATGTGTTTTTGTCACACTGTATGCTGAGGTTACATATACAAATTTAACAATAAAAAAAAACCATCCCGTTTGAAACCTGCTTGTATAGGAATTGAATGGGAGTAACTGTTGTCCACCCAAAATGGCAACATAAACAAAGATAATGCAAAGATATGCATGGCATCAGCTGAGAAAGGTCTATAAATCAGTGCTAAAATTTTTGGTGAAGCTTTTTTTCTCACAAAACATATTGAACCCTGGAAATGGAATTGTAAACCAAATCCAAAGTACCTAAATAGTTGGTACAAGTAAACATACAGTACAGACCAAAAGTTTGGACACACCTTCTCATTCAAAGAGAATGAGAGAGAGAAACTTTCAATAGAGATACAACATTTACATCATGTTTAGGAGTTCACAAAACTTCAATTTTTACAAATAAAGTCTCCATTTACAGAGCTATTAACAAACTCAAGTACTTCACTTGAATACTTGTCCAACTTTTTGAAGTTTGATATGCTAATTTTAAACAGTAGGCTAGGCAACTGACTCTTTTTTGTTTGTTCCCTACTAAAGTAATAAGTCTTTAAGGTAGTATAATAGTCACTGTTTTGTGGATTTTAAAAATTATATTTTTTCTCTGATTTAAACTTTTTCTGAAAATACTATTTTCTCATGTCTGTCTTTGTGTGTGTGTAGGTTTGTGTGTGTTTGTGTGTAAAAAAAAGAAAAAGAAAAAATAACATGTTGCTGAGAGTGAAAGAAACAAGAAAACAAAAGAACAAGACTGAGACAGAAAAAGAGAAAGTGACAAATGCAGCCAGAATAAAATGAGTTGACAGAGCGAGAGGAAAGGAACCAAGGCATGATGGAAGAAAAGTGAGAAAATAAATAGATAAATAAAAGTGCCGGGTAGACTCACAAACAGACAAAGGGGAGACTTTCAAGAGGAATTGCCTGTGGTAACTCAAATGATACCTCAATGATTGCAGTTCTTTTTGCAAATAGCACATAGTGTCAGTTTTAGTTCACTCCAAGTAGCAGATGGATGGCTTTTCCACATAAGGACAATTCAAATGCCAGAAGAAGAAAGAAAAAAAGATACTTAACTGTCAAGTGTAAAAAAATTATTCTGAACTGTCACATGTCAACCCACCACACTGTAAAGAGCTGAAAACAAAGATTTGATGTTTTTAATCAGATGCTTATACACAGTGCTGCACAACGTCTAAGCTGTGTTGCATGAAAAAATACCAACAAAAGTTACCTCTAAATTAATTCCCATTTTTTCCAGTTCATTTATCACTTTTTGTATATTGGCACACAGACTTATGTGTTTGCCTGTGATAGTGAAATATATTTTTTAGCACAAATTCACTGCTACTGGGGTGAGATGACCATCCACCTCTTACATAACACTGCAAGAAGCAATGGGACATAATATACAGCACACGTTTTTCTCCCTTAGCCAGATGATAACTCTGCAATGCTATATTCTTGCAAGGTGCAGCATCTATAAGCTCCCGTTTGTTTATTGAATAAAAGTGTTTCACTCTGGAAGATTACAGTCAGAGGTGATTTAAATCTTTACCTCACTGGAGAAGAGAAAAAAGGGACGTGCTTTGTGTAACCTCAAAAAAGAGAGAGCAGAAAAAAAGAGGAAGGCAACAAGAGAGATAAAACAGATAAAAACATTCCTGCCCTCCTAAGCTACAGGCTGCTCAGTGGGTGTAGCAATCCCAGTGCATGAACAGCATCATTGGCTTCTGTGTCTTTAAATGCATCTTTCTCATCTCTTGGATGTGACTCTCTCCCCGTAGAATCTCCTTGCATCTTCTTTCACCTTACCCACTTCAAATAACAAGCTAATATTCCAAGTGTGCATGTCCTTCACTTTGATCTTTTTTATAGCCATAGTATTATCCCTACATGTAGCACCAAATGTTACACTTTGATGCTCGAATGTCAGCTTAGTCTGTTGTTGCACTTGTAAAGTCTCTGTGTGTGACTGCGTTAACAACAAGTCTAACAAGTCTGATTGAAAAATGTTCTCATGCTTATTTTAATCCACAAGTTTTTTTAAATTATTATTTTAAATATGTTGAAATGAACTACATGCATTAGCCCAGTGATTAGTTTTTTGTCTGTTTTTTTTTTACTATCAACGTTCCATAAAAAACAAAAACAACAACAAAATAATGTAGATAGTGTTCCAGAATAGTGAAACAAAGCTCACTGTTGCATTGCTATGTTTTTATTATTTGCAGTCTGGAGCTGAAACTTCCTCATTTCTTTCTCTTAAATTATAACAGATAAAAATATTTTAGTCATTTTGAATTGATGTTTTGTGTAAATGTCTTAAATATGACTGCACTGACAAGCTACATAAAACTAGCCTGATTGGACAACTAGTTATAAAAAAAAATTGGTAGATGTATAGGTGCTAATGATTTACTTGCACTTATTGGATTCTAGTGTTTGACTCCACAGTCTTCTTTTATTATTATAAGTATGACATCATAATATAACAAAAAAGTGAATGTGTTTTTGAAATATGTGTTTCAAAGTCAAAATGCTTGTTATCCACCTGAGTGGACATGGGGAAGAATTGTTGATTAATTAAAGTGGAAAAAAGCATGAAAAAACAAAGAAAGTTTAAAATTGTTGTCTTCTAGATGCAAAGGTGAATAAAATAGGTCAGTTACCACAATATGTGCATGAAAAGGATAGAAAGCTCCAGTCATAATGCAAATGTTATCACATACACTTTTACACTTGCATTTTTATAATTATTTTGGTAGAAGAGTCAACAACTCTTATTGTGTGTGACACCTGGATGCCACAGAAGAGCTACATTTTGATGGAAAGTTTTTTCTCCAAACTGATGTCATTCAAGAAGCTTTCTACAGCAGATGAGATATACAGTAGAAATTATTATTTGTTATTAATAATTAAGAGTGGATTTGTCAGAAAGAAGAAATATGATTTTGTTTGGATTATGAAAACAATCTAAAAGGATTAATGCATATATTTATAGTAGAGTAAGGTTTTGTGTTATCTACATAGTTCACCATATTGGTTTCTTCTTGTGGTTTTCGTGGATACAAAACAGTTCAGACCATCCTGCAGTTACTGTCACTAATTAATCTGATGGCAAATCATCAGGAAATAAAATCAAAAGCTTTTATTCTCAAAGCTCATTCCTTATCAATGTTCACCACCTTCTTGAATATCGTTGTTATTTCTGAGCCAAGGATGGTGAAATTTAAGATTAAAAGCAAAAATCAATTTTCAGTCTTCTTTAAAATGCAATTCAATTTCAAATGTTCATATGTTTTAGAGCTTTTTTAATCCCTTATCCACTAAAGTGATGGAACACAACATCTAACCAACCTGATAATATAATAAGTGGTTGCTTTTTGTCTTGTTCTTTTTTGTGCAACGACACATTAATAAAAATCCAAACCAGTTTTAAACTAAAATGTCAACAATAATGAGATTATGGCAATGTGTTGTAATGTCTAGTGAGGCTGTGAACCACAAGAGAAGCTTAGAGTTAACCAAAACAGAGACCAGCATCTGTTGAACTCATGCTGCTCATTTTCAAGATGTCAGTTATTAGTATTCTCCTCCAATACTGCCTTAAAAATACAAGGAAAGTTTTCTTGATTTTTTGCAGATATTAAGGTTCATGCTGTAGACTAAACAAGATCTAAAGCTTAAAATAAAATGAAAACTGTTGATTTAAACTGTTACTTTATACAGTACATGAAACTTTTCCTGTCACAGCCTTTTGCACATCAGAGACATTTAACTACACAATACTGCACAAGTTACACACACCATTTAAGATTACACTCCAGCAAACAAACCAACTTAATGTCTCCAACAAGGTGGATAATTCAAGTCACAGTCCCCAGGTTTCATTTGTGTTATGTGTTAAAGAAGGAAATGTACTGAAAAAGTTTAAATATTACTTCAGAGAGCCAAGATAAAATGTGTATTTTATGGCTTTAAATCTCTGCTTCCTCATAGGTCCACACAGAGAAAATAACTAATCACGTTAATGATTCAGTTCTCCTTTAGTTTAGATTAGATTTAGTTCTCCTTTCAGTGTCAGGGAAATCTTGGCTGATTATTTTCCCATTGACAATGTTTTGTTTGTTTGCAAATCATCATAATTTAATTATGATCAAAATCAGGTTTAATTGGCCAAATATGCTACACACACAAGGAATTTGGCTACGGTTTACTTTTGCTTGTGTACTCATCGACAGACATGTAAAGATAAATAGCCATTACAAGACAAAGTACACAGACATGAGATACGTTTAGCAGCATAGTCCACCATAAATGGCTGATTGGTGTTTGAAGCTGTTTATACAGATGAAATATAATTATGTCCATGAGAATAATACGTTATTTCTCCATTAAAATGTTAAACATCTTTGTTCAACATAATGATAGCCTGCTGGAATAAACTTTTTAGTGTCTCTTCTGGTTTTGGCGTACAGTGTGAATGAAGTGCCATCTTCAAGAGTTGAGATCCTGGGTGAGAAGGTCCTGCTGATGCTGCATGCTCTTTTGTTGACTCTGGAGGAGTCCAGGTCCTGGATAGAGAGCACCAGTAATCCTCTCTGCATTTCTTATAATTCTCTGCAGTCTGTTTCTGTATAGTTTGGTTGCTGAGACAAACCAGACTTTGATGGTCCTCTGATGGGCCCTTTTAATGACTGTGTCTATGTTAGCTGTGGATTTCAGGTCCTGGGTGATGGTGGTCCCAAAAAAGATGATGGTGTCCACCATAGACCCAGTACCATTGCAGTCTTACTGACTACTCAAAGCTCTTTTACACTATAAGTTACCTTCACCCATTCACACACGCGTACACACACACACCCAAGTGTGTTTTGTTATCCTTATGGGGACCGTCCATTGACTTCCATTGATTTTAGTAACTAGATTTATACCTAACCCAAACCCTTTTACTAACCTTAACCATTACTGATACAGTATATAACTAACCCTAAGACTAACTAAAACTCTATTCACACCATACCTATAAACCTAACCCCTAACCCTAAAAAGGGGAGTCCCCCTCATGGGGACCAGGCTTCGGTCCCCACAAGAACCCTCGGACCCCAGAAAGATAGTAAAAGTCAGGAAACGGGTCCCCAGGAGGTCAGAAATACAAACACACACACACACACACACACACACACACACACACACACACACACACACACACACACACACACACAAGTGTGTTTTGTTATCCTTATGGGGACCGTCCATTGACTTCCATTGATTTTAGTAACTAGATTTATACCTAACCCAAACCCTTTTACTACCCTTAACCATTACTGATATATAACTAACCCTAAGACTAACTAAAACTCTATTCACACCATACCTATAAACCTAACCCCTAACCCTAAAAAGGGGAGTCCCCCTCATGGGGACCAGGCTTCGGTCCCCACAAGAACCCTCGGACCCCAGAAAGATAGTAAAAGTCAGGAAACGGGTCCCCAGGAGGTCAGAAATACACACACACACACACACACACACACACACACACACACACACACACACACACACACACACACACACACACACACACACACACACACACACACACACACACACACACACACACACACACAAACACACACACACTGACAAGAAAATCAGGGGGCTACATGAGGTTCAGATTCTTGCCAATTGACACTTTGATATGTGGAGGAGGAAGCCAGGATTGAACCTTCTCTTCCCGCTTCCACGCTTCCCACTGAGACACTGCAGCCCTGTAGATATGATAGATGGGGACATGGAGAGGGCCCCTCTTGAGGTTCACTGCTGTTTACACAGTTTTTAGAGTGTTGAGCTCTAAATTGTTCTGACTGCACAAGAAGACCAGCCTTCTGTCTGTATGTTGACTGGTCTTCATGCCATCCCAATGTCCAATGTGTCTTCTGCAGACTTAAGGAATTTAACAGATAGAGCACTCAGTTTATGTAAAGGGAGAATTGCAGTGGGGACATGACACATCCCTGGGGGGCGCCAGTGCTTATGGTCCGAGTGCTGGATGTTATTTTCCTCAGCTTCACCTGCTTCTTCCTGTCTGTCATAAAATTTGTGATCCACTGACAGGTGGAGGCTGGAACAGAGAGCTGGGACAGTTTGAACTGGAGGACTTCTGGAAGAATGGTGTAAAATGCAGAGCTGAAAACCACAAACAGCATCTTGGCGTACGTCCTTGCAGTGTCAGGGTGTTGCAGGATGTAATGTAACCGTATGTTTACTGCACCATCCGCTGACCTGTTTGCCCTGTATGCAAACTGCAGGGGGTCAAGCAGGGGTCCTGTGATGGACATCAGGTGGTTTAACCCCAGCCTTTCTAGAAAGTTCATGACCACAGACACCAGGGAAATGTATCTGTACTCATTTAATCCCTGGAAACGTTTGTCTAGTGGAATCTCTTATGTTTGAAGAGTATAGGAGAGCAAGTGACCAAGGCAGCTGCCCATATGCTCCCAATGCTCCACCTCTCTCAGTCCAAGAAGACCATATGGCTTATTGCTCTATATTTCTCCTCCCATCTTATCAGCACACATTTTAATACAAGGGACGAGTACAATAAACTATGGAGATACTATGACTCCCTGTACAAAACGGTATTGCTGGGAGGTGGATCAGAGAAAAACTTTTTAGTTTCCCTCTGTCCCTTCTTACCTTACTGAAGTGATAGTAGGTGTGAGGCCAGGGCACTACTCTGAGCATTGTGGTGCTTCACGTGGACTACAATGAATTCATACAGAAGTTATCTTCAGAGATTAAGTGACTCTGTGGTGTTGGCAGGATGGGGTCAGAGTTGGCTGGTAACCAGGAGCAGCAGCACACAGACAATAAATCTTTCCTGTTTGCCAACAGACCCATGAATCTGTGACTCACTGAATGGTTTGTTTTTTAAATGAGCCAAGTTGACCTTAGCATTGCATTCATGCACATTTTAGATACAAAGACATTCTTTTGCAAAAGAAAAAAAAGAAAAACTGAAACAGAAAAAAGACAGCTCCTGGCTATCGAATAGTAGAGAAAAGAGAGTGAGTGTAATGATTTACATCTGTGACCATTCATGTTTTTACTCTGGCCAAAGAATTAATGTGTGATTTAAAATTATAACTCTGATGTTTGGCCTAAAGATACTGCCATTTCAATGATCCTTAATACAGAACTATGAATGCTTTATATGGGAAGACTCATTTACCATGTGCAGTAGGATTAACATTGGTTCAATAGTTGAAAGCTTGTAAAAAAAAATAAAAAAGGAAGTGCTGGGGTTTTCAAAGGAAGCTGATATCTCAACACACTAAAGCTCTGCCTTCTCTGAACTCAGCTTATGGAACTATTTATGCCCCATTTGGAGTTCAAATGATATTTCACAGTGTTACATCCACTGACCTCTAGGGCGCTTACAACCCTTGTGAGGGTTGTAACATAAGTAAGGGCTCATCTGGGATTCCACAAAGAAACAAAGCTGTCAAGATAAAGGCACCTGATGAAAGAATTGTCATAGAGATACTGATGTTGCAAAGGCCTATACTTCATGCTCAGCCCTCAGTGGCAAATGAGCGGTGTAAGTTAGCAGCATTGTGCCCCCATCAGGCAACATTATTCACAGAAGTAGACTACAACTGGTTGAGTAAGGACAAGCTTGTATTGCTTTATTAAGGGCTTTTAACCAACCTTAACATTTTATTTCATCCATCTTGAGTCCAACCTCCCCAGTGTCAATGTCTCTGAAATTAACACCCATTGTCAGATCAGCCACACTTTCAAAACATAATCAAAGCTCCCTAGAAAGGCTGGAAGCTAAGTCGAGTATGCTAAGATGAAATAAAGGGGATGAAGAGAACACCAAAGAAGCACCATTCAAGGCAATAATAACCTTTATTTGCCACACAAACCCTTCTGATTTGAGGCCAAGGTCAGACATGATGGCAGTTACAGTCTGAGGCTTGCCAGCGGCAAATGGTCATTCTTTGATTAGACACATCATTTCTGTCATGAAGGTGACCCACACAATCAGATCCCAACAACTCATCAGTGCTTTTGGTTTTGCTTAATTATACTTTAATTATACTTTCGTCATGACCTCCAGAATAAAACTTTATCAAATTTATTTTGTTGACATGTCAACCTTTAAATGTGAGGTTACACTTTGAGGTAAGTCTGCTGTTTTTGTATCATGGCAGAGCTTGCTCTTCTTCCATAACTTAATGGCTTCCATGGAAGACATGGGAGACTAAGAACAGAGATGGACAGTCTTATCCTAAGAACCTGACAGTGCCAAGAGGAGGAGAGGCAAAGCCGTGGCAGCAGCCACATGAATGGTGCCCCTTGCATCCATCAGAATGATCCTGTGTACCTCAGTCCTCTCTTTTTCTCATTCTTCTCTTCTTTGGCGTTTTCAACTGAAGCAAACAGGTTGACAGTGAAGTTAATTAAGATTTTAATCCAGGGTTAAAGTGTAAGTGGACTTCCACTGAACAAAGGCAAACTGAGGGTTATCAAGACAAGACCAAAAAAGGGAAAGGGGATTTGGATGTTGGCTGTTCAGCATGTGACAACAATATTCCTTCACTCTCCGAGAAAGTCAGATAAAGTTACTAACTTTTCAGAGTTACTGAATGCTTGACTGGAGTTACTTTTTTGCCAGGCTAACATCTAGGTCAATGCCATCTACAGCTGAAATGATGAGTTCATTTCCAAACACAAAATGCATAATCAAACGCCATGTCTGATGTTGTAAACACGAGGAAACAAATTGCTCACGATGGAAGAGGAGTGACAATCCATGACTGACTAGAGGAAAAGAGGGGTGAAATTGACTTGGAGACATTTGAATGCTTCTACTTCTTAAAAATTCTCTCACAACTCAGCTTCAAAATAGGACAGTTTGCCACAGTTGATGTGTTTGGAGATTAAATATGAGCCTACACAAAGGCTGCTACATTCCTCATGTTTCTCTGCTTGGTTCTGAATCAGATTTGCAGACATTTCTTCATCCATGTGTCCCTAGGTCCAGTAGAGCCAAGACTGAGACCTAAATGACGTTGGATTGAAAATGCGAGCCATCCGTCCCACTGGCCTGATATCAGATCAAGCAGCAGCCTGCAGGAGAGGCAGGGGCTTATCCCATATTAGGAGAGTTCACCTACGTGGCAGGGTGTGTATGGTGGAATAAGTGGGACATCTCCCAGCAGGCTGTAAAAGCACCGGCCAATAAATGTTAAAAGAGCAGGACTGGTCCCCGTGCTGCCTTATTGAAGTTTACCTTTGTATGAGCACACTGAATCCCAATTTGCTGTTCCACCGATATATATATATATATATATATATATATATATATATATATATATATATATATATATATATATATACATATATATACATACACATACATACAGAGACATACATACATATACATACATATACCGTAAAATCATCCGTATTTTACGAGGGGTTTCTAAGTTACAACATCCCCCATCAGACATATCTAGAACACTTATTATCTGTCTGGCCTTCATCAGTGAGATAAAGTAGATTAAATTGAGCTGTAGAGAAAAGAAAAGGTCTGCAATATATCTTGTAAAGGACTACCTAAAGACCAAATGAACACTAAAATATTTAGTGATGCTCAAATTTTCCAAATTTCTGTGAAGAGAAATAAGTAACCTTGTCCAGCTCTGACTCAATTTCAGCTGAAGTCCCATTGGAGTCAGTTTACAGGCCCTTTGCCCAGGATTAAGGAGCCCAGATCTTTAATTACTGTAGGTTGTCTAATTTTAGATCATAGTTTCTTGCAGATGTAACATCCTTCTCCTCTTGCAGTGATGAGTAAAATGTTTAATTATACCGTTATTAAGCCTTTATCCCCCTGGACATGCTCATAAGTATGACATGGAAATGAGATAAAATTTAATGAATAGCAGTGTTTTGAGCATTCACTACAGACAAAGCATAATTCAGAATTGTGATTAAAATTCATATTTTATAAGCTTTTCATCTTGACAGTTTATTAAATATCTTGTTTACCTATGATATAATCGTGAATATAATCTTCAACCAGATAATCTACATGCATGCCCATAAACACAGAGTATTAGTTGTTTTCTTTCATTTTTAATCTTCCAAATGCATTTGAAATCAAACATGCGTTTGAATTAATTGGGCAAACAGAGTGCAAGAGGTTGCTAATGTAAGCACACACTAAGTTTGCTTGATTAGAGCTGAGCAGACATAAGCCTGATAATACACTGACCCATTCAGCTGACCCAAAAAACTTTAATCATATTTGCTCCAATTTCCAAACACAAGCACTTTAACTTTACTCGGATATGCAAATCTAACCTCATCCCACTGCCTATAAGACAAGTTCCGTGTGATGTGTGTTTTGTCGTTCAGTTCAGCTCAATACCTCTCCATTTAATATGCTGCCAAGTTCATCAACAGCGGCTGAAACCAGAGAGATCACAGGCATTTTAGCTCCTGATGCGCCTTGTGTTCCTCAAAGGCAGTGGCTGATGGATCTCCCGTGTTCATTACAGGGAAAAAGAGTTCTCTTTAATCAGCTTGGGAGACACTCATCATAAGGACACACTGCCACATACATACACACGTGTACAAAAGCACACAAGCACATGCTCAGTCCTCTATCATCATTGTACACTGCAGCAGAATAAAGTCTTTTAAAACTCCCCACCTAACAGCACAGAGACGTCTTTGAAGATACATGTGTATATTTTAAAGTATACAAGACCATATATGTCAGTGTACACACAGCTTAATACTCACACAAACAATTAGAAAACAGATACAACAACTTAGCCAACCTGGCCATTGTATGTGCGACAGGCTGAGAGAACGTGATCTCTTGGCAGAGCGTTTTTGAGGATGTACAAATATTGGACATTCTTGTTGAAATATTTGTCAGGGGGATGTAGTTAAATATATGCATCTGTATATTTAGGTCTGTATTGTGCCACTGGGTAAGTTTGTGTCTGTTAAGGTGACTGCGTGGGAGTTTGTGGTGTATATGTGCTGTGTGTGAATGCATGCCAATCTCTTTGGCTTGTAGACAGGCGTACACAGATTTAATCACTCCCCAGGCAGAGTGTGGGGGAGGCAGAGGAGGCTGTGAGGGAGATAGGAACAGACAAACGTGACAAGGCGAAAGAAGGAGGTAGCAGGCTCACGCCGTATGCCAGCTCTGCTGCAGAACAAATACAAACTGGTAAGCATAACTGCTATCAGGTACACCTGCACAAAACATTAATGCATTACATGTTTGTTTTTTTTTTTTACATTAATGTGCAGAAAATCAACTGAAGTGTACACAATGCTACAAGTAATTTTTTGTTTTGTTTTTTATTTTGTTATTTTTTTTTGTAAAATAAGTCGATGTGGTAGGTTTCTTACATGTGTCCTTGCTTTTTTATGTGTGTCTCTATCTGTCTTTGTCCAGGTTGGATGCGCGTACTGTATACATTTAGTCCCAGCCTGTGGTCACTAATGGAGAACATGGTGGTAATGGGCCTGGCAATTCTGTAATCTCATCATGCTTAACTCAGTAAGGTAAAGGTCACTCTGGCCCCAGTGGCGTCCTGTCCCCGCTTTGACCCAAAGAGAAATAACCATGGAACTTTGTGACCACTGCATCTAAACAGAAAAACCTTTTAAACATGGATGATTTTGATATGATGTAGGTTTTGAGGGATTTGGTGTATATCACTGAAAACTGATGTCTGTTTATTTATGTCCATATTCAGCTAAGTTGGAAAAATCTTACACTACAACATGGTTAAGCAGTAAATCTTTTGTTTTACTGGTAGTCTTGTGATTCTTTCTCATTGTCACGTGTTAACTGTTTAATCCCTCATGTTTCTGTCTCAATTTAACCCATACAACATAAACTTTAAAAACTACTTTGAGAAATAGAACGAAGGTAATGAAACGAGTTTGAATATTTGAATATAGAAGAAAAATTACATGGAAACGGGTGATTTCCTTGTTTTCTCTGAGCCTGACTTCCTCTCATCCAGCCATTTGGGGGTTGGTAGGGTTTGACAGAATCAGACCATGTGATCAATCAGAGCAGCCGTGACAATAAAAATCAACGGGTGAAAGATTTCACACACAAAAACACGGGAAAACTGAGTCTATCAGCATTATTAAATCCAGAACTTTATGCTACATACAGTATAGTATGCTCACACCAAAAAAACTAAAAAAGTATAGTTACTGAAAGGTTAACAGCTGTATTTTTTTCCTTTAAAAGCCATCTCCTCTAGTCTCAGTTTTCTGACATGGCAGGCTTGCAAGATGAGGAAGGAGCTTAAAGAGTGACCTGGGAGTCTCCCAGTGAAATGCCTCTAATCAGCCTCGGGGGGTTTAGCATCCTCACTGGGTTCTGGTTGAGCTGGAAGCCATGGCCTAGCACACTGCAAGGATGACAGGCTTACTTCCCAGACATCAATACTCAGACTTCTTTTAAAGTGTGACATGTTGAGACCCTGAAAAGGTATTCTACTACTGAATTCCCAGGGAGAGTTCTTCTTCTCTTTTTATCTTGATTTGCTTAACTTTCTGGTGCAACTGTCTGTCATATACAGTGGGGCAAAAAAGTATTTAGTCAGCCACCAATTGTGTAAGTTCTCCCACTTAAAAAGATCAGAGAGGCCTGTAATTTTCATCATAGGTATACCTCAACTACGAGAGACAAAATGAGGAAAAAAAATCCAGAAAATCCCATTGTCTGATTTTTAAAGAATTTATTTGCAAATTATGGTGGAAAATAAGTATTTGGTCAATAACAAAAGTTAATCTCAATACTTTGTTATATAGCCTTTGTTGGCAATGACAGAGGTCAAACGTTTTCTGTAAGTCTTCACAAGGTTTTCACACACTGTTGCTGGTATTTTGGCCCATTCCTCCATGCAGATCTCCTCTAGAGCAGTGATGTTTTGGGGCTGACGCTGGGCAACACGGACTTTCAACTCCCTCCAGAGATTTTCTATGGGGTTGAGATCTGGAGACTGGCTAGGCCACTCCAGGACCTTGAAATGCTTCTTACGAAGCCACTCCTTCGTTGCCCGGGCGGTGTGTTTGGGATCATTGTCATGCTGAAAGACCCAGCCACGTCTCATTTTCAATGCCCTTGCTGATGGAAGGAGGTTTTCACTCAAAATCTTACGATACATGGCCCCATTCATTCTTTTCCTTGCAGAAAAACAGCCCCAAAGCATGATGTTTCCACCCCCATGCTTTACAGTAGGTATGGTGTTCTTTGGATCCAACTCAGCATTCTTTCCCCTCCAAACACGACAAGTTGAGTTTCTACCAAAAAGTTCTATTTTGGTTTCATCTGACCATATGATGTTCTCCCAATCCTCTTCTGGATCATCCAAATGCTCTCTAGCAAACCGCAGACGGGCCTGGACGTGTCCTGGCTTCAGCAGGGGGACACGTCTGGCACTGCAGGATTTGAGTCCCTGGCGGCGTAGTGTGTTACTGATGGTAGCCTTTGTTACTTTGGTCCCAGCTCTCTGCAGGTCATTCACTAGGTCCCTCCGTGTGGTTCTGGGATTTTTGCTCACCGTTCTTGTGATCATTTTGACCCCACGGGGTGAGATCTTGCGTGGAGCCCCAGATCGAGGGAGATTATCAGTGGTCTTGTATGTCTTCCATTTTCTAATAATTGCTCCCACAGTTGATTTCTTCACACCAAGCTGCTTACCTATTGCAGATTCAGTCTTCCCAGCCTGGTGAAGGTCTACAATTTTGTTTCTGGTGTCCTTTGACAGCTCTTTGGTCTTGGCCATAGTGGAGTTTGGAGCGTGACTGTTTGAGGTTGTGGACAGGTGTCTTTTATACTGATAACGAGTTCACACAGGTGCCATTAATACAGGTAACGAGTGGAGGACCGAGGAGCCTCTTAAAGAAGTTACAGGTCTGTGAAAGCCAGAAATCTTACTTGTTTGTAGGTGACCAAATACTTATTTTCCATCATAATTTGCAAATAAATTCTTTAAAAATCAGACAATGTGATTTTCTGGATTTTTTTTCCTCATTTTGTCTCTCATAGTTGAGGTATACCTATGATGAAAATTACAGGCCTCTCTGATCTTTTTAAGTGGGAGAACTTACACAATTGGTGGCTGACTAAATACTTTTTTGCCCCACTGTATTACATGTCTAAACATCATGTGGTTATGAGTGTTGCATTGCTTTTGATTACATTAGACATATATTCATCATGGTCAGAAAATATAAGGACAGTTAATATTCAACACATGCTCAAACACGTGACTTGAACCTTGCACCCATCTAATCAATATACACATTGAAACTTTCTCATTTTCAAGCAAGTTGCCCCTCAGAGAATATAATATGATCAATCACCCATGTTATATCAACTATATGTGTCTTCCTGTAAAGTTTTTGTCCAAACATTCAACATATTAAAGTCCATCCTTCAGTCTTATGTGGCAAACAAGTCACATCCATCTGTCTTCCCAGCGGGCAAACTTGAAAAAATTTTTACCAAAACTACCTGTTTCAGATTGGCTTATGCCTCTGCAAAAATACATCTGCCATCCATCCCATTTGACATCTGGCACCGGCTGACTGGGCTAAGCTCAGCCTGGCTCAGCTCCATGGCTTTAGGGTAGGTCAAATTGGGGGCTAGGCACTGGGCCGTCAGAGAGGTTGTTCTGCATACTGAGCAGCCTGATTAGGCAGAGGAACACAGTGAGGCTGCAGCTTTAGAGGGGCAGGGGAATGACAGGTGTGACAGCGTACACCCTCACAGCCCTGTGCCATCAATGACTGGGCACCCAGTGAAAACTTCTAGACCATCTTTACCTTACAAAGAAGACAGCTCAGGGTGAAGTGTTATTCTATTTTGATTTTTAGATATCAATATCAATGAATGAATAAATCCGTTTACATCATGGGGGTACGCACATACATATCACCCTCATAACAAGCACAAGCTGAATGAGACAAGGAGCCAAAAACCATGCAGGTTTATATTTAGCAAAGTACAACTGATGACCCATGTCTACATGCCCCACCTACATGAACATGTTGCCAGTGTGGTGGGACAATTTTACAGTACCTACCCATTTTGTCTCAACCTAACAGTCAATCTAATTGCACCAAGAATCACACAGTATATACATGAAGCATGGCCAAGTGCATTATGGTAATTAATGAGCGTTATCAGGGAAAAAGAAAACTTAGATCAGATGGATTTAAATCACTTGATAATTGGAGAAACGTTGCTGTAACACAACAATGTGGTTTAGGAAACACCTCAGATTTTTGCTGATTACTTTTGATTCCACTTGTCCCACCCAGTGAGGTGAAAATCAAATTGTGGGGAGAGGGACATGAAACTGAAGATAAAGACACATGTGATGGCTGATGTAGAGAAAAACCTTTGTGATGGGACCAATGATGTGTTTTTTCTCATATCCTCCAGGGCCTATTGTTGTTTGCATTTTATTAGAAGCCTCTCTACAGGCCCCACAAACACGAGTGTTTACAATCACTCGAACACCTACACATTTTGGAGGAAAGAGACCCAAGTCTCCAAAGAGAAGAATAAAGAGAATGGTTGCAAACGAGGTAGAGGGGTCAGCCATCCGCTGAGATGATAATGAAAGATTAATAATAGAGTACAGGATGAAATTACTGAGCTTTACCCACAATATCTTCTCTCATTAGCGCCAGCACTAATGTTGCCGTTTATGCTTGTGTTCTACACCAGCTCCCCCTAATTAGGCATGGGCTCTAAAAATAACTGGCAAACTAAATAGTGGCGTGAAAGTACATGCAAATCTGTTGATGTAGAGGAATAATGGTGGCAGGGTAGAGGAGGAGTGGGGAGGGGATTAGTGGTGCGCTGCAGACTAAAGTAATTGAGTTGGGTAGTGTTGACACTGAGGCATAGTCAGAATGCCCATGTTGTGGAACACGCTGTGTGCGTGCATGTGTTCTACAAGGCTCAGGCAGCACTTTTTTCTTCTTTTTTTTTGCAGCTGGTGTCATGGTAAAGGTGTTAGCTCTGGATAAAAGGGTAGAAAGATACTAATCCCTGCTTTACTTCAGAAAAGAGGAACAGGGTGGAATCTTCCTCCTGTGAAACAGCATGGACAATCTGTTGCAACACCTGAGCAGGGCACAGTAAGGACAGAATTAGGGCACAGGGCTTGGCACTAGTATGACAAGGGACTGTCAGATATCACCAAAGACTGCAATGAGAAAACAGAAAACAGTCAAAACATGCCAAAGATGCTGAAGGAAAACAAATAAAAAATAATTTGAGGATATTATTTTTAAAGACACGCCACTCAGAGATTATCTAATTATATATTCTGTAAAAATGCCTAAAAACTGATCTGTTCTGACTATTCTGTTTTTTTAAGCAGGAAAAACAGTGAATTGCTGCCACCTTTGGACATATACATACATATACGTACGTACATACATATGAAGAGAGAGAGAGAGAAATACAGGTATATACAGTAGTTTTTGATATAAAGGTTTAAGTGAGACAAGGATATCAGCAATGCAGTTGAAATTCTGTCACTGCTTTTCTTCTCCAATGCTTAAAGAAGTACTCTGCAGTGAAAACAGGTCTAACGCAAGTGTATTTTATACCTTATCTGCTGCATTTCATAAAGCTGTCAACAACCCAGTCATTTTTAAACCATCTTAGATGTTATTTGAGAGAGACTGAGGAAGAATTTGTTCGCTAAGCAATGTCACTGGAGGACACCAAATCTTTGTTATGCTAATGTCAGCCCAGAAAAATGATGCTGATAAAACAAACAAATGGGCTAAAGTTTTTAGCAAGCATTGCACAATTGCTGTATCATTTTTCTTCTAGTTAACAATATTAAAGGAAGTGTAGAGAAATCAATTAGCAATAATAGGACAGCTTGTTCAGAATTCAGATCAAAACAAAATGTTGTGAGAAATAAAGAAAATCATTGGTTTTTGGGAATTATCCCATAAAGAGATGTGAATGTGTGCGATTGAGAAATACCTGAATAGCCTTCTCCCATATAAAGAAGTACATAGCTAGATTTAGTCATAAAATAATACAAATCACATTTTCTTTATAATTTTCTCCAGCCTCAATAGACTGTTGTAATCTAAAATTGTTAAACCACTCTGCAGAGTTGCCACTTGCATGACTCATTTCTTAGTGCAAAAGTGGAGGCCCCATTCCAGTCAGTGTTCAAAGAAAGAAGTGTGATGACTAATTTTTTGCCTTGAATGCAGTCCATTTGGCCTTACTTCAAGCCCACCTCAGTCCATTACTGCACCTCTGAGTCACAAACCTTCAGACCTGAGGCTGTCACCTGGAGTCAGAGGGAATGTTCACGCAGACAACACGAAGACGTACTCGCTCACTCACTCGCTCGCTCACTCACTCACTCACTCGCTCGCTCGCTCGCTCGCTCGCTCACTCACTCGCTCACTCGCTCGCTCACTCGCTCACTCGCTCACTCACTCACTCACTCGCTCACTCACTCACTCACTCACTCACTCACTCACTCACTCACTCACTCACTCGCTCACTCACTCTCTCTCTCTCTCGCTTTCTTCTGTCTCCATTTTGCACAAACAGACCCAGCCCTAATCTCCAGGAATCTGATAATTTGATAAAGCATCTGTGTTGGTGTGGGTGGAGATATGACCATGCTGTTTCACCCAGCTCTGACTGGATCTCAGATCAATATTCTGTCCCCCGCCAGCCTGCAAGTTCAGGCCAGACAAGCTGCCTCTGAAACCCTGTTCTTGTCATCTCATAAAATAAAATGTCCACAGTCTTTAAGACATGGAACATGTTTCCTTTTTAGATAATGATTAACAGTTGTGTCTTCTAGTTTCATTCTTAACATCATGCTAAACTTTTTTATACGTCTGGGATATTTAAACTATATGTACAGGACCAGCAGCAAAAGAGTAGCTTTTAGGTAAAGAAACAAGTAAAATACATGAAAAGAACATTGAATGAAAACACGAGACAGCTGTGTGCTTCTTCAGACTATAAAGTTTGCTTTTTAGCTGGGTTTTTGTTTAGTCAGTGTGGAAGAAATTCATTATTCATTATTCAGTTCATTATTCTTTAAGTCAATGAAAATGACTCCTTCTTTTCTTCTGTTTTAACAAACCTATTCTGAGACAAGCATTGATTCTCAAAAAGAAAAGCTATATTTGCTACAGGTTCTCCACAAGCTCCTTGTGATAAAACTGTAAAATATTTTTTTTTTTTGTACTAGAACAAAACTTTTTTTCATAGAGTTTTAACTCATGTTAAAAGAAAATCTGAATCTGTTTGGGCTCATAACTGTGAGTAGAAAGCAACTAGTAAGAATATCATTGTAAGAATTCTAAAGTAAATATTACTGGTAAAATAAACTGTTGGTGAGATTATTTTGTAACATCCCCACATACAGCTTGGGTTTAGACTGGTCACTGCATCACAGGTTTGTGTATTTTTTTTATCAGAAAACATACTTCTGTTTACTCAGAAAAACCTATATAAACAGATGAATCAATGTTCTACTTACTGGGTCACACAAATGGGGATGCTTTTTACACATTGTACATTTTACACAATTAACACAAGCAAAAATAATATTTTCAAATAACCACACAAGCTGCATTTCGTCCAAATGAATGATTTTACAGTAAGAACTGGGATCTTTGTCTGGTTTCCTGACCAGAACTAAATAGTCTCTCAGATAAGAAATTTCACTTGCAGAAATTAACCTAAACAAATTATTCAGAGTCCAAAGATGGTAAATTAGTTTAGATTGTTTAAGTCTTTCTAACTATTTTTTATTTTCTCAGTCAAATCACATTTAATTCCATTAAACCTCGTAAAATGGGTTTGAGTTTGATGTTTTATATAGGATCAATAGAAAAATTAACTAAACTGCAAGATAAATATTACTGAGTATTTCTTTTGATGTGTGATTGAATGAATGAATGAATGAATGAATGAATGAATGAATGAATGAATGAATGAATGTTAATAAGTGAACAAATTAATAAATAAATACATAACGACCCTGAACAGGCATAAGCAGGTATAGATAATAGATGGATAAAATATCCTCAGCAGTATAACAGTTTCTAATTCTAGGATGAACATTCTCTTGTTGGCATCTGGGAAAGGTTCTTGGTTGCTTTAAATTCTGGCTGCTGGCCTCCTACTGCTGCTGCTAAGTCTACTAATTCTACTACTTCTATCGCTGCTATTAATGACAATAATTATGATAATGATGATGATGATGATGAGGTAACTGGAGATTTAGTTAATTTAAATTTTCAAACTAATCAAGTTAAAGTCATTTCTATTGCTCATTCAAAGAGAAAACAATTTAGGACTGTTTCATAAAACATGAACTAATGCTGTCTCTAGTATGAAGTCCTTTACTTGACTGAATAAGAAACCCCAAACAATATGCAAAGAGCAATTATTCACTGTGACATTTTTAATGTATAACATATTTTTTGAAAAGCTTCTGAAGTCGTCAATATGATGTCTAGAGCTAATTAAAATCTCCACCTCTCAGGTTTAGAATGGACTCTGTAACTTGTGCAGCTGAGCTGAGCGGAGCTGCAGTAATCTCTGTGGCCAGTGGGTCCCTTTCACACACCTATCACCCCCTGATGGCTCTTCAAGATCAAGGTGACTTATGGGGGAGCATTTGGCACTGTGATGCAGTAGTCAGAATTTCATTCCCTGACACATTACAGTGCTGGACAAGCTGCCACTTGCAGCATTGAGGCGGTTATAGCTCTAATAATTGAAGTGCTCAAAAGGGGATGATGGGTTAGACAGATGAAGACCAGTCAGTCAATGGATCAATGCTGTGATCGTGAGCTTCAGGTGCTGGAGCTAAATGGGTCAGGTGAGCTGAACCTTATAAAAGGTCATAAGGTCTTTTACCCTCTGATTTTTTTGTTTTATTTTATTTTTTTATTATGGTAGTAAAACAGCTAAAAGCTGGTATATTCAAATTCCAAATACATTGTTTAAACCTTGAGAAATGTATGTGACACACAGAAAAGTGACAGTAACAAAGATATGCCTTCACAATTGTTATACAAGATCTTATTACCAGTATGGGACATTTATGGGTTTATTGGTGGAGGTTTATCCTGAAGGTTCAGCCACTACTGTTTTATCACTTTAATCCCATTTCAGGAAAAGAACCATCTATTTGCCTCTCACTTTACTGGCAAATAGACAAACAGACTGCTCAACATTCACAGTGTGGCAACAAACAGATTTTGGGATTGTCATTTGTGTTGCTCATAAGTCAATAGCTATGACTTTATCGCCAGGAAAACACACAGACGGTTTGTTCATGGACTTAATTGAATAGGAATAGCTGAGCCTCAGTGCGATGCGCACAAAGTAATTTTCATATCCCTCAAATGTCACCAGCTGATGTGGTGACAGGCTGCTCTGTCCACCTGTCAAGCTTCCCTGTGACACATACTGACAAAGAAGAACAAACTGCCTGAAATTAAAAACAGACCCAGGTGCAGAAATGAGTTTCTGAATTTAATTCAACCTAAAGCGTATCTACATTATTTCACTAAAAGAGATGGTGGTGATGATTTGTTGTCAACTAATATCTTTTCAGAATATGAGGATCAATTACTAGTTGCAGATGAATGCAATCAACCAACTATAGCCTGAACAAACACCCACTTGTAATTTACATTCATGTATGCCATAATTATGCCAGCATGAAGCTAAAATATGAGACTTATAACAGCCTGCAGAAGAACTTCATTTATAACAATCTTACTTAGTTGGAATGAAAAAAAGATTATTTTATGTTTGTGGTGCTTTTGTGAACAACAACCATCATATAGAGAAGACAAACTGTCTAAAGATCAGCATTACGACCAGCAAGGTAAAGTAAGTGCAGAGGTCCAGAACTTAGGGTGACGAAGGCGGTAGCATGAAGACCTGCCTGCAACAAACCCCAACTGCAGCAGTAAGTAGTGAACTGTGGCTGTGGCTCAATGGTCTTCCAATCTAAAAGTTGGTGGTTTGATCCCAGCTTCCCCCTCCACATGTCAAAGTGTCCTTTAGCAAGACACTGAACCCCCTGTAGCCCCCGTTATGCATATTAGATTGTGTGAGTGTGTGTGGATGAGTGAATGTAACTTGTAGTGTAAAAGCACTTTGAGAAGTGAGAGTAAGAGTAGAAAAGCGCTACACAAATACAAGCCATGTACCATAACTGTTGTGGCAGAGCCACAGGATAAAACATGAGTATGACAAAAATGGACAGGGTCAGATAAAAAAAGCACTACTAGATGCTGGAGGCTTAAAACTTGATGAAACACAACAAGAATAAAGAGCCAAGAGTCTCGGAGAGTGAAGGAAGGAGTTAGAGAAAGGAAGCAAAAGTGAATGAGGGTAAAAAACCATTTAAAGAGTGGATGGGGAGCAACACAGAGGTTGAGAAAGAAGGGCAATCTATGGAGGGGGTAAAAAGTTTAAGCGGAAACAGGGAACTGTAGTGAAAAAGAGAAATAGCCAATTAGCTGGAAGTCAGCAGGTGTGCTTTTTCTCTGAAGCCCCCACCTTCTTGTATTTTTTTTACACCCCCCCCCCCATCTCTGGTATGGGGTAGAGGAGGGGGTAGACATGCTGTGCAAGCCTTAAAGTGCAGGGAGTTGCTATGGCAACCGCCTGGCACGCTCTGTCTCCAGGGAAACAGAAATGTCACAGCTTTAAGAGGTCTCGCAGAAAGCAAGTGAGGAAGAAAGAAACTGAAAAGCAGTAAGAAAGTACAGGTGAGAGTGAGGATACGCAGCCCTGGGATCGATGTGTTGCTCCTTAAATTCTGAGCCAGACTCTCATATTGTCTTTGGAGCTCTCTAAAATTAAATTAATAATCTGGCATCCAATCCGCCCACTCTCTCCTTAACTTAGTTTGCAGTGAGAAGAGATGACAATGTAGACGTTAACTTTCAAACAGTCCCTTAGTATGAAACTTAAAGCCAAGTCATTTGATCACAAAACCATCTCCTGCCAGGGCTAGAGCTAATCAACCCTGTTTAATAAAATATTTGCCATCATAAGTCGACGAGGAGTTGGAGGGTGTGGTGGGAAGGCTAAACCCTGCATCTGTTGCATGTGGCGAGGGTGAAAGTGACCGGTATCTGCTGCTGAGCCATGGGCTGACCCTCCAAATCACACATTAGCCAGGGCTGACTTGCTGAAAGCCCATTAACCTGAATGGCCGCTGATTGCTCCACTATTAACACAGTCTGACTCCTCTCCTCTAGGGTTGTACCCACTTATGCAGGTGCTTTAGGACCCCTCAAGGTCTTGGCTTAATCAGGGTAAACAAATGTTGTTATTTTTATTTTTTTTCATCATAGCGGTGCCGCTTTGTGTGATGTATGCCACACACTGCAATTATAGTTGCCCCCCCTTTTCTCCCCAATTTTTTCAATTTAGTTACTAAGTGTGCCCATCTGGCATAACTGACCTTTTGTGTGTGTCCTGTCATAATTCAAAAAGGTTGTTCTCAACTGCAGTGGAAAGTCATTGAAAAAGTGACAAGTTTGTGTGTGGCATGTGTGGGTTTGTGACAATGTGTGGACAGTAGTTCTCAGGGGAAAGAAGATGGTCAACTAAATGGAGCATTTCACCAGCATGCTGCTGTGTGCCTGAACGTGTGGCCTGGCCATGCCTAATTTATTTCCTGTTTTGTCGTTGTTGTCTCCATTCTTCAGTTGATTAAACCAACCTCATGCAGCTATGCTCAACAAATAGCGTAATTGAGTACGACCTTGGCAAATGATATATCAGCCCTATCCTCCAAAAACACCACCTGTACCAGACGTCGATCTAAGCCAGCCTATTGCTCTGTGGGCCACGGCATCAAACACAGCAAACATAAACAGGGGATTTCCCTCCTCTGCCAAAGTCATTTCTTGCACGACCTTTCCCACAAATCACGTTGATGACACAGGGCTGGATAGATCACTGAAATGGGACACATTTGTTTCACTTAGACCTTTCATCAGATGCAAGCAGATACTCATCTATTATTCCCCTCTGCCATTTGCAACTTTCACCCCACAGCCAGCGCATTGAGGGTAAAATAAGTGAACATCACATTCCCATCTCTGCTCCATACAGCAGCTGCAGCAGGCTTAAGAAGCACAGAATTCTCATTAAATTTCCATCCAGACTCAGCATCTAGATGGAAGCTGGAATGAGGGAAGGAAAGGGGTGGGGGGGTTGAGGGGCTGGTAGTTTGTGTTCAAAAGGGTTCATGATAGAAGATCTGATGGCTCTCTCAGTACAGTCTCTAGTGGGATCTCTTACAGGATACAGATGCCTGTTCTGAGATGGCTTCATACCTAATGAGTCTGAGCTCCAGCAGAGCTGCACACAAAGCGGCTCTGCCCTCAATTCTCTGTTTGTTTGCTACTGCCGGCCCCACCCTCACTGTCTATTTGCTAGCTCACTCAGTACTGAGCGATGTGCCTGCCCACAGCCAGTGTGTGACACTGATGTGTTTCTCAGGAGGAATGTGTATCCTGCAGGTAAACACCTGGAGGCTGAAAAATCACCCTCCAAAAGCTGGCGACAGGGGCTGCACTATAGCCAAGGACCGTTAACAAAGTGAGACTCATCCGTCTGCCTCTCTCCATCCCTGCCTTGGTGTGTTCACTGAGGCACTGGACAACCAGAAATCTTGAATGGTGCGCCACATGCTCACATCTAAAGCACCTTCTACATTCTCTTTAGTTTTCTTTAATTTATTTTGATTTTTTACAGTGAAGAGTGTAAATATGGATCTACTCCCAGATGCTAAAACATCAAATTAAAAGCAAAACTGAAAAGTAAAGACATTTTGCGTAGGTTCTCATTCATCCAGCACGTAGTCATCTTGAAAAAAGTTAATAAAAACAACTCCAGCAGTCCAGTTGTTTTTATTAACTTTTCTCAAGATAAAAAGTAAAGACAAGCTTCTTTGTGTCTGAGTGAAAAAAAAAATAGTTTCAGAAACTTTTCCAAAAAGTGAATCTTTGTTCTTTAACATAAATGTATCCATGTGTATCCATGTGAATTTGTGTCTGTGCATGTGTTGGACATTTGGATTAGTATGTGACTGTCCATGCTCTGGTGACCTCTGTAACAAAACTCAGAGGGAACAGAGAGCACTTGGTAAAAGAGCAGACCTCCCCTCCAAGTTCCCCTGAGCTGTGCCACATCTGGCATGGAGGTGGGCTTGTAATGGGTTGATAAAAATAGGTCACACTGCCAATGTAGTGCCGGAGAGGATGGCAAAGAAGTTACCACAGCTGGGAAGGGGAACAGAAGAATGTTCCCCTTCCTGTCTATCATCTTCTGCCTGCTGGGATATTAGAAAGAAGTTCCGAGGAATAAGAGGGGAAAACAAAATGTTTCTGCTGCCTTCTCGTCTTTACACAGAGGTCACAAACATGCAAACTCTCTGCGCCGCTGATAATTTTGGCGACAGCATCCACAGGCATCCACTTTTTTAAAGTCAAATAGATAAATCACACTGGGGGGTAGTGCATACTGTAGCTCGTTAAAATTTCACTTTAGAGCTCTTTGACGAGCTTCCAGCTTCGAGACAGCAAGTCATTCAGGGCGTGTGAAAAGTCCCTCTAGGTCGCTAACAAAAGAGAAATTGCAGGGGGTGTCTGTGTTCTCTGCCATCAGGACGATTAATGCATACTTGACTGAAGGCTCCATACAGTCCCGAGTCCTCACGTCATTATGTGTCTGCCTTGAATGAGCCGTCACCTTATGGACGCATGCTGTCCCAAGGCAGAATGGCTTTAATCAAAGCCTATGAGGAGCCAAGAGTGACTGGGGACAAGTTTTATTGGGAGTTAACTTGTAAGAATGAAAGAGTCATGCAATCTCAGCTCTTCCCAGATGGGATTGAAGGATAAAAGTGTGACAAAGTGGTAAAGATGGATAGAAAGAGAAGAACATTTCCACATACCGCTCCTCATCGTTACCTAGGAGAGCTGTCACGATAGTCAGAGTCACCGGTTTATTATTGACAGCTTTCATTCATGGGTCGACTGACTGGGAGTGTCTGAACACACCTGGGTTTCTGTCCATCAACTTCCTCCTTAATAATACCAATCAGTACATAATTTTGCCAAGCATCCCCCATGTTACCGACTGTGGATACAAGCAGGAATTCACTAATACAAGACCTTAATAATGTATTCTGTTCCACACCTCCCTGCGAATGTGCCAGCGGATTTATTAAAAGCGCTTCCCATAGTTAACAATCTGCATATGGCCAATATCACAAGACTTCATCAGATAAATAATCTGGGATCACATCTCTTCTCAGTTGTTTGTAAATCCAATTATTGCTTTATCAAATTGGATTCCACCAGTATTATTTTATTTTTTGAGGGTGGGGTGGCAGGCAGTGCGGATGATGAAATTGGTGCAGTTTAATATCAGTCCTCCTGATAAATGTGTTTGGTTTCATCACTGCAGCTGTAGACAGTCCAAAGGGCAGGCGCAGTGCTCTGGAGCATGGACCACTGCTGGGATGACTCCTGCGTTAATCATATTACAGCACAGCTCCAAGGTGTGTGGAGGACATTTGCAAACAAAGAAATGTGTTTGGAGCAAAACTGGCAAGACACCACAGGGAGCTTCCACCGCTGCACGGACTGGATGGCGGTGCTTACTGTTTAAAAATGCAGAGGCATTGTAACTTTCAACGGAGACTATAATTAATTGTGAAGCATAAAACAGACAACAAAGAGAGCAACAAGAAACTGCTTCTGAAGCACAGCTCTGAATTCTTCGTGAAGAGTTGACATACTTAGAGAAGACAAAGATGTTTAGAACAGCCGCTGATTAAATAAAACCATCTACATGTTTTCAAAATTAAAAGGAAGAGCAGCAGGAGAAGACGGATTCTCTATAGGTGTAATAAAATTGTTCTGAACAAGTTTTCCCTGGAGGCAAGAGGAGAGTGGAAGTCCCCAGAGCTCCTGTGTCCATTTTGACTGATACTCCAACAGCCCTGCTCTCCAGGGAGGCAGCATTCACAAGGCACACGGAAATAAATAAATAAACAAGGAACCAAAGTGAAAATCACTGCATTCTTCTTTTCTGATGTTCTTCTGATACAAAGGTGCCTTTTTTCTTTTAAATACAATCAACAACATGTGAAAGGAAGGAAAAGAGAGGAGAGCGAACGGGGGAGCAGGGGGGATGTTTGCTCAAATAAACAACAAAACTATAGAGGAAGTGGTAGACCTTGTTAATATGTTGCCTAAAATAACATCTCACTGGATTGACTAATATTGCTGCAAAATTGTGAATGTGTGCAAATTTCATGCTGCATTATAAAAGTACATTAAAGGAACAATCCAGTAAAGCTTGACAATCTATATATGAACATAAAACCTCTACAGCAAACGAGACTCAATGCAAATTAGAAGAGTCTGACATTTAAAAGTTTCTTCGTGTTGCAGCAGTTGGCAAGAGACACGAACATGAAGGCCAATTTGCTGGAAATCCTATAATAGCTCACACCTGTTGATTCATACTGCTTAAAGTGCTGCCTCTGACTGGAGGAATCAAGGTGTCACAAGGTAGAAGTAATATGACTCAGGCCAGTGTGAAGAGGGCTTTTTTCATTTCCTCATTATTGTATCATTTCAGTCTCCTAAAAAACAGAGTTCTACTATTTGACACCATGGAATAGCACACTCAAAGTTGTTTGGCAAATTATTACTCTCTTTAAATCACAAATCTTTGCTTACTGATGCCTTGAATATAATCTAAATCTGACATTTAACATCAACAACTGTTTGGTAGAAGTTTTGTCATACCAACAGTTTGAAAAAGTATTGTGTCATGTCACATAGACGTCTCTTAAAGAGGCCCTTCCATTAAAAATTGTTTTTCTGAGGTTTCTGTTGAATATTTTCGCTCCACAGGTGTTCTTACCCTCATAGTGGGTGTGAAAACAGGTCAACAACTTCTCTTTCAGTTTTAATCTCTTAAACTACGCAGGTGGTGATAACACCCGAGTTCTCCTGAGTCCGAACGGCCTGTATCTGTTTCATCACAACTCCTTTGTTTGTTAGTATTCTTCAGCTCCTGCAGTTGAAACCACGCCTAGCATGCTGCTGGCTAAAAGCTGTAGCATAAGACGTAGCAAACTGGAAGAGAGTATGGCTGCTGTTGCCATGCGCAGTGGGGCAGGAAACAGTGTACCTTGCTCTCATAGGCTAGTTTGTTAGCCATTCAGAGTCCAGCAAATTAGCATAATGAATATTAATGAGTTACAGCCCGAAGCTGGACAAATCTTGACGCAGACAGATTGAAAGGTCTGTTAATCAGTGTTTACTAGATATAATATACTGTATATCTATTCCTTTAGATGTAAAATGTTTCATATTACAGGTTACAGCATTCCGGAATAGCGCTATAACCCCGGGCTCACACTGCATCCGGAACGGCTTCGGTCCGGATTCGGTGCGGTTTTTCCGCAAGCTACCACTCACATCTGCTCCGGATAGGGAGTACGGTGAGCTCCGGTGCTGGGTGCGTAAAACGTCACTCGCGAGAACAGAAGTTCACGTGGGTTATCGTTTTGTCGGGACTTCACACGAGAACACGTCCATTATTTAGCAAATGTGTGAAAATGTGTTGTGCTGCAGGCTTTCGGGACCCTGTGTCACCGGGTGTGATGTAATGTTTACATTTCCTATTAGCGCGTGTGCTGTCTAAAAAGAAGAGTCAAGTTACAATTGTTCGTACACTCGTTTATTTTGAAAAAACACCGGATATTCAAGCCACACTTCCTGTATAGTTCGTCAGATTTCATCAAACTTGACGAGGAGTGGCTCCGGCGTCCGGAAAAAATTGATCCTTGCGGATTCTTTCCGTAGTGCCGTACAGCCTCCGTAACCGGACCCGCACCGCACGGAGCTAGTGTGAGCCTTCTAAAGGGATTTTAATCTAACGGAATACCTGCGGGGTCCGCACCGGACCGGATCCGGATGCAGTGTGAGCCCGGCGTAACTGGTGGCAGCTTGTTGGAGTAGCTCTGTGACTTAGCTAGCACTTGCTAGCATTTTTTTATTCTTTTTGAGTATTTCTTGATGGTTTTTTCTTCTGGAAATATTTTCTAAATACTTTTCTTCTGATTTGGATGCTGTGCTGATCGAGTTTTTTGCTGGATTTGTCACTTTTTTGCCACTTGTTATGATGCGTAACCATGGCAACAAGAGACTTGTTTACAAGTAAGAGCAGCTAACTGACATTTCTAAGGCTGAAATAATCCTTAAATTGAAAGTCTGGATCCCTGATGAGCTCAAAGAAGAAGACTTGGATGCAGAGCAGGAGCAGAGTCAAGAGAGAGAAAGAGCATCATGTGTTTCACTGAGACATGGCTAAAGGGACATATCCTGGACTCCAGTGTGTCTCTGTCTGGCTTTCAAACAATACGGGCAGACAGAGATTTGAAGAGGAGCGAAAAAAGAAGAGGAGTTTGTCAGCTGATCACATCTGCAGTTACCTGTTGGGGGCGGAGCATCAGAGTATGTGACACGAGGAGGCTGAACAGATTGATAAGTTGGGCTGGTTCTGTCCTGGAGACTGAACTGGAGTCTCTTGAGTTGATTGTCCAAAGGAGGATGAAGAACATGATGGAAAACCCTCATCATCCTCTTCAGAACACAGTAACTCAACAACAGAGTGTCTTCAGTCAGAAGATTCTTCATAATCCGCTGCAGCACAGACCGTTACAGGAGATCCTTCCTGTCCACAGCTAGAACTCTCTATGGCTTCCTGAAGAATAACTGAGCTACAACAACACTTGAATTTCCCTTCGGGGATTAATAAAGTATTTTTGATTTGATTTGATTTGATTTGATTAATACTTAAGAAATAACCACAAAGTCCTGAAATTTGTGTGAAATGGTCTCTTTAAATGCTACACATATAACTAAAGACATCTTCATAACTTTTAACATCTTGGCATACAGATTTTTTTAGACACTGTGGAGGAGGCAAAAGCTCTTCAATCTGAAAAGAATAAACAACCTCAGATCCTTTCTTACAGGTGTTAACTTTAGTTGATTCATGTAGTTGCTGCTGCATGTTCATGATATGGTGGACATTAATCTGCTGATGCTCAAAAACACCATAATCATGTGCTGGTTAGGGTTTTCAGTCCGAAGTCTCTAGGCTGCAGATTCTCACTCCAAAACCACGACATGGTAGAGCCTGAAACTGGTTTAGTTTTACTTTTGTACAGCGGAAGTCGACAAAGATATCTCAATGGCGTCTTGGGATGGCCGTAGCCTAATGGGGAAGGAGGTCATCCTCTGATTGGGAGGTGAGCTGTTCCATGCCAGTTGCCAGCAGGATATGTGTTGAAGTATCCATAGGCAAAATACTGAACCCCAAAATGCCGTATGGGCCACGGTATACATGGCAGCCTTTTGTGTGTAACATACTGGGCAAATAAATGACCCTCTTAATAAACCTTGAATTAGTTTTAAAAGTCAGGAACATGCATTCTGCATGCGCACATAGAACATCGAGCATGTAGTACAAGTGATGAATGTTGTTACAACTTCCTCATGCTGATGTGCCGTGTCCTCTAATTGGTCAGTTTCTGTCCTATATCTGGCCCTCCCTCAAGAGTCGTGCTGTTGCTTTTTGTACATTTCTCTACCAAAATCCTTTCAGTGTGTGTATTTTTTTAGTTCCATGAAAAAAAATATTTAAAACATTATAGCCATCATGCTTCAGTGCAGTCTTTTAAAACCTGATTGTTTGAAACAATAATATTTTTAAGTCAAGAAGAAGCTATTGGGCTCTGGGTGAGGAGAGAGAAACTGTCACTCAAAAATACTTTTCTGTGTGCGTGCACAGCAGATGCTTATATGTTCAAAGATACTGTTTGTTCACTCACAGTACAGAAATACCATCTCACAATATTTGTTTTCACTCACAATTTATACCTTCCTTGCGCGTCTCATTTTTACACTTTCGATGTTTAGTCTGCATTTGCAGAATGAGCTGTCATGACTATCGAAAGTATTTGGATGCCGTATGTGTCAGCCATCTTCCTATATGTTGATGTTTTTGACTCACTGCTTTTAAAGCAGAACTAAGTAAGTTTTGCTCTCGCTCTCCCCCTACTGGTCCCCTGTGAAAGCTCACTGTCGTAACGTTCCCCCGCCGCCGCCTCAGACGCAGATGCTCTGCCGATGTTCACCCGCGACTGAGCTCTCTCTCGGTCCCAATCACGTTTCCTTTTTTTCTGCTCGTCGGTCAAAAGTTTTTTCGTTCTTTTGGGTTCTGCCATCTTTGCGCTCCTAAGGGTGGCGTTGCTAACAACGGCAAGGGCTTCATGCTTGTATTTATGTACGTGAGTGCCGTAAAGCAGGTTTGTTCTCGCGAGATTAGTCGGGTCCGATCCACTGAAAGTTGCAAGTGCTGCTTTCAGGACACAGACCCCGGAGGGAGGGGAGGAACCCACGAATCACCCCGCCAAGTCCTTGTTTACCCCCACAGGGACTCTAGAAAACATTTATTGAGGTGAAAAAACTTACTTAGTTCTGCTTTAATATAGAAAGCTCGCAAGTACTGGCAACTCTTTAAACTTGAATTTTTAATTTAAAGATAACTTGTTAACACTTCTGACAGCAAAATGTAACATAAACTGGAATATGCCAAACGTACACAGACAGCAAACTGACAAGAAATAATTACAAAGTAAGCTGATAAGCATTAATATAGACTTATTAAAGGGTTAACTCTTCATCAATAACTCAACAAAAGTCAACGATGAGCCAGCTTGTGTAATCTCCTGAGACATGAAGGTCCATTGAGGGATGGTAGTGGAAAGCCAAATATGTCTCCTGCTTGTATCTGTGATTCGTGTGATTCTTCTGGGACGAATACAACAAGACACTACTAACATTATCTATGTCCTCTGCCTTTCCTGTGGCCATCCTTCCATCATCTATTCATTTATTCTGTAAGATAGAATTGAAAAAACACATTTTTTCTCTCACTTAAGTACTTTCCAGCTGACTAAAATTCATATTTATGCTAATATGCAGCACCTCTTTTCTCCTCAACCTCACATGGGAGATGAGAGCCAGGCTAGAATTAATGACATCGCATCGGCGGTAATGTTTGCCGCGTTTCATTAGCTAGTATATCTTTAATTTCCAATAAACACAGTAATTAGGAGAGGTATCCACGGAGACAGGCCCTGGCAAGCTGCTGCTGCAGTAACAGCTGTAACCGAATCTGCACAGAGGTAACAGCAGTCATGGAGGATTTTCAGCTTAACCAAATCCTGCCTCGCAGTTGGAGAGACCTCGATTCAATTATATGAAAATGAAGACCACCAGAGATATCAATGTGCCTGCTCACAGGAAAGTTTTCACAAAGAAAGAAAAAAAAACAATGCATTGATAAATCGATAGATCCATATTTCTGATTATATATACCAGTATAACATTAAAAGGAGAATTGCCCATGTATTAAAGCAAATTTCCCCCTCAATATAAAAAACGGTAACATAAAAAAAAGACATTGTGCTTCTGTTAAAGAATATCTCCAAAACACAAACTAGCTGTGGTTTCTTTGATCTTTGTTCAAACACTGTTTAGGAGAAACGAGAAAACCAAATCTGCTCCACATGTTAGTCTGCCTCTTCATCACAGTGAGTACAAAGGACAGGACAACAGATTCATCCTACACGTTACAGTCAAAGGACTCCTGTATGGGGAACCAAACCTGACTTTTCAGTCTTTAAAACTCCCTCCATGTCCCTACGTGTCCATGTCCTCATACTCATGTTTGAAGACAGTCCTTCGTACAGAGAGAAGAGTCATCCAAGGACTTTGCCACCTCTACATATCTTTTTAAATATAGCTTAATGAAAAATGTGAAAGAAATACTATCAAAAGCTGTAAAAAGATGAACTAGATGGGAAAGAAATCAATGAATGGAAACAAAGAAGCGAGATTTTTTTCCTTGTCATGTCTAAATGACTGTGATGTAAAGGTAAACTGGAGCTACAATAGAGGCTGAAACTACCTGTATTTTCAGTTCTGACCTTCTCACTCTGTGTTTGGTTTGTTTACAACCAAATATTAAACTAAAAAGAGCTAATGAGCTGCGCCACTCAAACTCAGTCACCCCAGTATAGGGCAATGATCCTGTAAACCAGGGGTGGCCAACTCCAGGTCTCGAGAGCCACTATCCTGCAAGTTTTAGATGTTCCCCTGCTTCAACACACCTGATGCAGATGAATGGGTCGTTAACAAGCTTCTGCAGGACTTGCTGAGATGTTGCAGATTTGAATCAGGTGTGTTGAAGCAGGAAAACATCTAAAACATGCAGGATAGTAGCTCTCGAGGCCTGGAGTTGGCCACCCCTGATGTAATGATGGCAGGGATCTTCTACTGATGGGGGGTGATCTTATACATTATGTGACAGTTTTGTGGATGAATCAGTTTATACCTGCGTTTATGGGATAAACCTTTATGATGCAAAATGTGTAATGTGACGTGAATAAATATACATAGTGGTTCAAGTAAACATCATTTTATTGACTTTAACAGTGCCTTACTTTTCACAGATAGTATTAACATGCAATGTGCTTCACTTAGAACATGATTGGTAATAGACAAACATGATCTTCAAGGTAAATACTTACATACCTTTAAATGAATTACTGTTTAATGCAAACATATTTGTAAAACAACATTTGAAGGAATCATTACAAAATGTTTAAAATTGGGGTTGCTTTAAGACGGCAGCTTTCCCCTGTAGAACTGAACCCAGTCTGACAGTGTTTCACCTGCTGTGGTAAGAATTTATCACTGATTCTCCAAACTAAGATCATTTGGACTCCTGTGTTCTGCAGGAATATCCTCCCAGAACATCATATCAAAACATGACAATTTTCCCTTTAACACTTCTAAAGGACATAACCACACACAATTACACTTTTCTGTGGTTTTATCTCAAAATTTGTGCCACTTTATGTTCATCTAATTCTAAAACAAAGATTTTGAAATTTAAAACCACAACTTTGATATATCATTTAATGCTAGAGATTCACTCTTTTATGCACGAAAGTCTTTTGTTGTTTATAGAATTGAAGACACAAGGAACCCCAACTTTGCCACTGTATAACCTTTTATCCATATCTATCCATAGTTCTCTCCTCTCTGAAATAAATCCACATATCAGTAATAGCAATAGTAACATTATTATAGATATAGATAGATATATATTATACATTACCTCTACTATGAAACATTCATTTGTTTTTTACCTTAAAAATAAAACCATTTGAACTTTTTTTTTAAATTTTGTTTCGCTTTCTGTCTTTACCATTTATGTCTCTATACATATCTTTGCCTGACTTAATGACATAAAATCTTGGATATAATTTGGATGAATTTTCTGTTCTTAAAGTCAGACAGAGCAGCAAAACTGACTGCTGCATTGTCAGCTTGTGAGAGTAAATCTGTTAGACAGTTCTATGCATCCAGACAACAATCCCGATTGCTTTATTGCCAGTCAGGACATGGAAAATAAAAGTCAGACGGAGGTTGTGGTTTTTGGACGTGAGCTCTTTAGGAACAAACTGTGCAGTCATTCACTTTAGATGGCAACAACGTAAGGAACCTGGTGTTATCTTTGACCAGGACATGTCCTTCAGCTCTCTAATAAAACATGTTACGAGGACGGCCTTCTTCCACCTGCATTGCAAAAATTAGGAGCATTCTGACCCAAAGTGATTTTTTTAATAATGTATAAATATTATGTGAAGCCTGAGATTTTATGTCAGAAACGTTATTTAGATGTCATCTTTCTGGTGTGTTATCTGCTAGTTTTTTTAGTTAATTGATAATTCAATTCAAATTATTTTTCTTTATGAAGCACCAGTTAAAAAACACAGATCTTCTCAGGGCATTTTACACTCCAATTCATAATAAAAAAATCGTATCTAAGGAACCAGCCAATTGGGTTGAATCATCAATTCAACACACTGGTTTTCAGTTATTGTTTAAATTTTTTCATTATCATTTTTAATTTGATGAAATGCTCATTACACAAGTTCTGACACTACAGAAGACCTGACATCAGTCCTTGCTGTGGTTGAAGGTTTTCCAACTATACTACTCACCAGTATACCAGATGTGAATGCTATGTAAGGGTCAGACCTTAGTGGAGGGTCTCAGGCATCCAGCGTCTCACTCTGACCTCTTTACCATCTGAATGTCAGGCACAGAGCAGACCTGAGCTACACTTGAGCCCCAAGCCCAGTTTGGTCTCCCAGCATGCATGATATCAGACATCTTCATATTCTCCATGATAACCAAATCAGCACGTGACTGTGTGCTAGGCCATGATTAGCGACAGAGGTTCACCAGTTCCCTTCATACTTTGCAGAAGAAAACAATAGGACTTGAAATCTCCATCTGCTGCCATGACTTACTGCCGTGGCCCCTCTTCACTCTCGTCACCAAGAGAGAATTATGAGGAGGGGGAGGATGAGCTCATTCCCTTTTGAAAAAAATATTGCACCCCATGTCAGAAAACAGCAGGTTCAAGCTTTGCCTCTTCGCCACCTCTTCACAATGGACCTTTAGAGTGAGCATATGGCCTGAGATTCGGAAAAGTGGAGCATCTCGGCAGGCTGGATTAGGGATGAAGTTACAGGCTGCGAGGGAGTGGTGATGGGCACTTTAGAGGGAGCTCGCAGTAATCTACCCAGCAAGGCACAGAACAAATGCTGGGCCAAGCAGGGAGTCTCATTCCTTGTTAAAGGTCCATTACTGTAAAGTCCTCATTAATATAACAGAGTGTCCAGCAGATACAAAAAAAAAGAAAAATAAAGGATTTAATCAAATAAGTAACAAACAGTTCTCAGCATAATTGTGTTTCCTTTTTACTCGATAAAGATGCAGAAAACTGGATGGAAAGACCAAATCACTAAATATATTTTGCCAGAAAGCCTGTTAGATATTTTGTCTCGGTTCCAGACTCTCCTACATCTATTGTTCCTTTTACCTTGGAGAAAAAATTTGCCCAGACTTTTTTCTTGCCCGTGTCGTATGACTGGCTTATTTCAGAAAATGCTTTTGGTTGGCCAAGCAAGACGATGTGGTGAGAAAAGGCAAAAAAAGGAATTCTGTACAATTGAGCTCTTGGGAGAACGTTAACGTGAGGCCCTGGCACCTCTGCCAAAAAGAGTTAGCCTTGGTTTCAGTGTTGATTAAGAGACAGGGATGGGATTAGCTTTCAGCTCTGTTTAGCAACAGAGCAGCAGGTGCAGATTGGAACAAGTCAAAGCAATAATGATAGTCTTTTTACATCAGTGCAAAAGTTGCATGACCTATCTTACCTGTAGAGACATTAGATGTCATTTAATTGAGTTTTGATGGCACCTTGTAATTGGTTTATTGTTACCAATTATTACCAATTATTATGTGTATTGTTTTTTTTTTTCTTTAGAAACTCATATGCCTCGAGAAACAAATGAATACATATTATAACAGGATTCATAAGTCCTTCTTGAAGATTTATACTTTAGCCATGATGATAATATAGTAAAATATAACATATTTTTTTAGAGTAACATCAACAGATTGATGATGACGATCAGAATGTTATCAGATAACCACCATCACTTCCAGCTTGCAAATGGTTTGTTTGTAAAGGTTGATGGATTTAGTTAAAGTCATATTATTTTTTAAATGAGCAAAGCCTTGACAAGCTTTCTACCCTCACAGGCTGATAATAAAAAATCCTCCATGCAAATTGAATTATTTGTCCAATCCTGAGGGATTGGGTTTTAACAAAATACAATTGTTAAACCAAATCCAGTTTGTTTTGTTAAAATTCCTACAATCCGACTGGTTTACAAAAAAGGGAGATTTAATGATCAAATGCAACTCAGTAATATTTCGTACAGATATTTTCTACAGTGTGGAGGCTGAAGGAAACTCTCTAGAGAAGCACACGGGCTGAACTAATGTGGAGAAGATATTTCCTCTCGCTCTTTTCAGTGTAACAACCTCTCTAAGCAATTCATAGCTGCATATGCTGCTGCTTAAAGCACCGCTGAGATTTATGCCGTTGTCAGCTCACAAGGGTGCAATCAGGAATAAAGATCCTATAAACCCCTCTGATGTGTCCACAGGTACTAGCAGTACTAGCTTACTGCTGATGGTGGATAAAAACAAAGTAACAGATTTTTTTTCCTTTTTTTATTTAATGTTTTATGTTACATTTTGAGTGAATTGCAGGACTTTTGTGACCTTAACAAAACCCATAGAGAACTTCACAAATGTAAAACGTCAAGGAGAAAACAAGTTTAATCTGCACTGAACAACAGCAGAGGACAAGAAATAAGCTATAAGAAAAATATTGATTAGCAAACACAGGAACAGATTAGGATGTATGGGTAAACATGAATGTCCCTCCAACCTTCCAGGCCTTTTTTTAAAATTATTAGTACTAAATTATGCTGATTTTTTTATTTATGATTAAATTATGATAGATATTTTTCTTTAGAACTTTGTGTGATTCAGTGTAGATAACATAATTTTCTTTCAAAAAATTAGGAGCCAGTAAAAAGTTCCATTACTTCAACAATACGTCTTTCTTCAACACTTCCTAATTTGGCCAATTTAATCACGTTAACCTTTTTCTCTACTTCAACTTATAATTGCTTTACCTTGTTTAGAAAGTGTTTAATTTAGTTTATTATTAGTTTAGTCAATCATTCATTCTTCAATTTTATTTTAAACTGTAAAAATAATAAATAACTAAATAAAATAAAATCCAACTTTAATGTAGACAATGCCCACTAAAATTATCAAAAATAACAAAGTTCAAGATAAATGTGTAATAAACAAAAACAGTATAGCTTATAACTGACACTGTTTTTTACAAATTATTTGGTTTAGTCCACATTAAAATTTATTATTATTATTATTATTGTTGTTGTTGTAAACGAAATAAAACAATTTAAATAATCATTTCAGAAAAAGAATGCAGCAATAACTGACTTATTTGAACTTGTATTATTTCATTTCATTACTAAAACTATTATAGTTTCAGCCATCTAACTAAAACACAGAGTATGATGACTGATAGTGTAGTCATGAAAGAGGTTGAACAGTTGTGTATGAATCAGCTCTTTTTTTAAAACTCATTGTTCAAACAAGACCAATTTGCTCATGCTTGGATCTCGTGGGTGGAGCTGGGGTTGCATTACCCCCTCCAACCACCTCTTAGCTTCTCGTGTGCTGTCTATCCCTCTCCATCGCATCACCGTGGCGACAGCTCTTCCTTTCCTCCCCATCACTCTCAGCCCCCTTCACATCCTCCCCAATCTCACTGCCAGCTCCTCAGCCAGTCACCAGCTGCCCAACAACACCAGGCCTGACAATCGCTTACCCTGCAGCCTTCAAATCTGTCAACCCCGTGCCTGTCAAATTACTGCCACCATAAACAGTGGGCAGGAAAAGGAAGGGAAAAATTTGAGAAGGGGTAAACATGGATGGGGAAGGAGGTGGTGTGAGGGGTTACGTGGGATGAGAAGGGAAGGAGTCACATAAAATCATACAAATTCACTCTCACACTCACTTTTATGTAAGTCTGAGAAATTGTGTGTATCATCCACATTCTTCTGAGGCTGCCACTTTCTGAACCCATCAGTGTCCCTTTCCCCTTTTCTTCTCCACACTTTTTTTCAGGTAATTCCCTCACTCCCATTGGTACTACTCATCTCTCTTTGGTTTTACTCCTCCATTCCCCCAACTGCCCCTCAACTGCACATCTCTATCTGCCAGACTGAAAGCACTAGCTCAACATCTCTTTGATTCAAAATACGACTGGGGGGAAAAAAAGTGAATAGAAGACAGTGAAGAGAAAAAAGTAATAGACAGAAAAATGAAATGACTTTCTGGACCCTCACGTAAAAGCATGGCCTGCTCTTCCAGACAGGCAATATTCCCTCAATTATCAGTGCTCACACAACTCTCTTGCCAGTGAATGAAGTTTTAAATCAAGGCCAACATTATAATGAATTCTCTCAGTTTAATGCAGCAATAACGTTGACTTGCATGACATGTACACTATTAGTGTACATGCATGTATGAGTGGGAGTGATGCATAATGGGAAATATGTATAATATATAAAGTTGACAGGAACTTTTATGCAAGACAATCTTTTTTAGTGGTACAATAATTTAAAGTTTTATTTAAACTAATTTCTATTGTTTTGTTTTGTTTCAGAATGAAGGGAAGGTTGGTGACCAGATAAAAGCTTTTAAATCAAAATAGTTTAAAATAATATGCAAGAGAATCTCAGGCTAAAAGCAAACCTTTCAAAAACATCCACATTTTAAAACTTGGCAAAACTGTTCTTGCCTTTGTATCGAGATACTCACACTAATTCGCATTAGTAACTAACCTTAGGCCTTCAGATTTCTGATTGGTTGAGGGAGGGGAGTGGCCCTGCTGTGCATAGATGAGTACTCAGATAATTGGTTAAGAGAATAGGGAGTCATCAGCGGCCACTCTACCAGAAATGGGTCCAGCTGAGCTCCTTGCTCCTTAAGTGCCATTTTAACAAAGTCCTTCACCCCACTGTTCAGTTGCAATCAGACTTAGAGGACACAGACACGGTCGCAGCCCTTTAACAAGCTGTTCTGATCAGTTTGCTCTTGGATCAGGGTAAGAAAACATCTTTTAGTAAAAATTTGAACAAAATAAACAAAAATAAGTTTTAAGCCTTTAATTATTAGGGGAGAGCAGACATCGGATAAATATGTACCGCTCGCACACCAGAGGGAAGCATGGCATTAAAATCAGCTCCTTCTGTGAGACAGAGAGAGAAAGCAAAGGAAGACAGAGGCTTTGTTTTGGGTGTAGCGATGTGTCTGTGGGGATCGATAGGTTTAGGCAGCAGGAGCTTGGGTTTTTGGAGCCGGAAAAGATGCAGGCAGGAGGCTGGGGCTGGTCTGAACAGTCTGGAAATGCTTTATCATCACTACCAGCAAGCCGCTGTCTCCCACCAGGGGCACCAGAAGCTTAGGAACTCCAGGGTCTGTGTGTGTGTGTGTGTGTGTGTGTGTGTGTGTGTGTGTGTGTGTGTGTGTGTGTGTGTTTGTATTTCTGACCTCCTGGGGACCCGTTTCCTGACTTTTACTATCTTTCTGGGGTCCGAGGGTTCTTGTGGGGACCGAAGCCTGGTCCCCATGAGGGGGACTCCCCTTTTTAGGGTTAGGGGTTAGGTTTATAGGTATGGTGTGAATAGAGTTTTAGTTAGTCTTAGGGTTAGTTATAGATCAGTAATGGTTAAGGTTAGGAAAAGGGTTTGGGTTAGGTATAAATCTAGTTACTAAAATCAATGGAAGTCAATGGACGGTCCCCATAAGGATAACAAAACACACTTGTGTGTGTGTGTGTGTGTGTGTGTGTGTATTACTGACCTCCTGAGGACCCGTTTCCTGACTTTTACTATCTTTCTGGGGTCCGAGGGTTCTTGTGGGGACCGAAGCCTGGTCCCCATGGGGGGGACTCCCCTTTTTAGGGTTAGGGGTTAGGTTTATAGGTATGGTGTGAATAGAGTTTTAGTTAGTCTTAGGGTTAGTTATAGATCAGTAATGGTTAAGGTTAGGAAAAGGGTTTGGGTTAGGTATAAATCTAGTTACTAAAATCAATGGAAGTCAATGGACGGTCCCCATAAGGATAGCAAAACACACTTGTGTGTGTGTGTGTGTGTGTGTGTGTGTGTGGGTTTGTATTTCTGACCTCCTGAGGACCCGTTTCCTGACTTTTACTATCTTTCTGGGGTCCGAGGGTTCTTGTGGGGACCGAAGCCTGGTCCCCATGGGGGGGACTCCCCTTTTTAGGGTTAGGGGTTAGGTTTATAGGTATGGTGTGAATAGAGTTTTAGTTAGTCTTAGGGTTAGTTATAGATCAGTAATGGTTAAGGTTAGGAAAAGGGTTTGGGTTAGGTATAAATCTAGTTACTAAAATCAATGGAAGTCAATGGACGGTCCCCATAAGGATAACAAAACACACTTGTGTGTGGTGTGTGTGTGTGTGTGTGTGTGGGGTTGTATTTCTGACCTCCTGAGGACCCGTTTCCTGACTTTTACTATCTTTCTGGGGTCCGAGGGTTCTTGTGGGGACCGAAGCCTGGTCCCCATGAGGGGGACTCCCCTTTTTAGGGTTAGGGGTTAGGTTTATAGGTATGGTGTGAATAGAGTTTTAGTTAGTCTTAGGGTTAGTTATAGATCAGTAATGGTTAAGGTTAGGAAAAGGGTTTGGGTTAGGTATAAATCTAGTTACTAAAATCAATGGAAGTCAATGGACGGTCCCCATAAGGATAACAAAACACACTTGTGTGTGTGTGTGTGTGTGTGTGTGTGTGTGTGTGTGTATGTGTGTGTGTGTTTGTGTGTGTGTGTGACTATTCACAGTTCGGAGATATGTAATTATGAATGCATTGACGGTGTGTGGCAAATATTGTGGGATGTTTCACTTTGTAAGTGGATTTGACTGGATTCAACCTGCCATCTGTGAAGACCTCAGGAAGACTTCTTCTATTGTTTCATTCTACCCACCCTGAACTGAACGCAGTCGAAATGCAGCAATCAGGGAGAAATTTGGAAAAGAGGGAAGATGAGATAAGGGGAGAGTGGTGAAGTAGACTGAGACAACATGCTGACCGTCTACACTTGAGTGCTCAGAGCACATCATTGACAATGACATCACCCAGCTTGGGGCAAAAGGGGTACAGCTGGAAACAAATCCACTATTACTACCTCAGTGGGACCAAACAATGCAAGGTTGTGATAATGGATTTACTGCTCAGGCACATCATAGATTTTTCATCTTCCTATTTCATGTCACTGTCCTTTCCAATTTATTTATTTTCACATGAAATAAAATAAACTATGTGCTGCTGAGTTTAGACAAGATGACTGCAAGCAAAATAAAAAAAAACTAAGTTAACTGGGCAATCAAACCACATTTGAGTAATTTATTTCTATGTAAACAGATCATTAAGTCCCAGATGTAACTTGTTACAAATTTTTAATAAATCAGTTGAGTCAGAAATGTTGTTTCTCTCTTTTTTTCTTTTTAAAAGTAGCAGAATATAAAGAACATACGTACTCTGAATAAACATCAAGAAAACAGCAAACGTGTTTGTTTAGTACATCAAATCAGCCCATCTCGCTGCAAGTTGGTTGAAGAGACATTGTTTGATACTACCTGATTCTTACCTTTCACCTGAATCTGAATACTTCTGTCCATGTGATCCCAGCAATTTAATTAAAATGCACTCGGTGGCTAAATATTTGGATTAGTTGGGGTTTAGGCGCAGACTGTGAAATGTAATTTGATGATATTTTTTGCTATAACAAAAGAACAGGTAAACAACAAGGCTTTCAAAAATCCTTTCTATTTCCAAGTGGCATTTTTGTCGCACGTATACAATGAATACTTGTCTGAAGACATCTTCAAAGAAGAGTTCACTGGATCCGTGCAGCACTATGGATCTGAGAATAGATGTGCAGTGTAAATTAGAGTAGAACCGTTAACAAGGTGCGTTCTGAGAATACTGCTGATTAAAATGAATCACATCTCAATGACTTCACTGTTACTTTTATACTTTTAAACTCAGAGCAAACATTTTTCAAATATTTGTATATCATGCAGATTTTTCAAATTTTATTTTATATGAGCTAGACATTCATGCATTAAGTTTTTTCTATAAATATGATGGGAAAATGCAAACTGAATCTATGAAGCTGCATCAAGCAAAAACACTTCAAACCTTGTGTGCCGCCTGTGTAATTTCTATTTGCATGCTAATAGTCTGTCAATTCGTGTTTGTAATGCTACTGCTACTACTACTACTACTGTCATTTAGCAGACGCTTTTATCCAAAGCGACTTACATTGAGAGAACATACAAGCAAGAATTCAAAGAGAAGGAAAAAAATATAAGGAGGCGGACAGTTTGGAGTCCAGTTTAATTCCGACGCTGATACATCAAGTGTATCAGTACACTGTACATCAATTTTTCTTTTCTTTTGTGAGAGATAAATTCTCAAATCGATATCATAAATCATAAATCACTCCTACATTAAGACTGAAAGTGTTCTTTAAAGAGGTGAGTCTTAAGTCTGCTCTTAAAAGTAGCTGCAGACTCTGAGGATCGGACCGAGTTTGGTAGGTCATTCCACCATCGGGGGACAACAGAGGAGAAGAGTTTGGAACATGATCTCATGCCACGTTGTGGTGGAAGCGCTAGGCGTCTTTCAGCGGCTGAGCGTAGCTGACGCGTGGGAATGTAGGTTTGGATGAAGGAGTGAAGGTAGGTAGGAGCTGTGTGT
>SSNP01000020.1:117378-143607 GCA_006937955.1 Pachypanchax playfairii | reverse complement strand
GCCCGGTGGGTGGCTGAGCAGGTGGAGGACGGATAAGAGTATTGAATGTCTTGAATAGTTTTCCCATGCTAGGAGCATTTTGGATTTTGTTTTGATAAAAAGCTATCTTGGCAGCCTTTAAGCAGGATGTGAAGCTAGAGAGCATTTGCTGGTATTCGGACAAGTCAGAGAGATTTTTGGATTTGCGCCATTTCCTTTCAGCTGCTCTCAGACCAGCTCTGTGATCCCTCAGAGTGTCTGTGAGCCACGGACTAGGACGCTGCCGGGCGGCCAGCTTTGACACACGAGGGCAGACTTCGTCCAGAGAAGAAGCTAGTGAGGAGCAGAGCGTCTCTGTTGCGTCATTTACAGGCAGAGTTGAGAGCACCGAGTAGGAAGGGAGGGAGGAGCAGACATGCTCCGATAGCTGCGAGGGAGTGAGAGATTGAAGGTTTCTGCGGTAGGAGACAGTCTTTACTTTTGCGTTAGGTACGTAAGGGATGGAGATGCAGAATTTAATCAGGAAGTGGTCTGAGAGGTGCAGCGGTGTGACTTGCACGTTACCTGCAGTGCAGTTTCTGGTCAGTACCAGGTCGAGTGTGTTGCCAGCTCTGTGTGTTGGGGGAGTCTGGACCAGATTGAGATTGAAGGAGTGGACCAGGGCCAGAAAGTTATGAGCTTGCGTTTTATCAATATGAATGTTCATGTCGCCCATAACTATTAAAGGGGAGTTATCATCCGGAATGTCGGATAGGATTGTGTCCAGTTCGTCCATAAATTGCTCCATGTTGCCTCCCGGAGGGCGGTAAATAACCAAAACATAAGCAGCGACGGGCTTAGAGATTCGTAATGCATGAAATGGTAATGGTGCTCAGGATGGAAAAAAATGAAGGTAAATGAAAACAGCTTATTTTTAAAACCTAAATCAGGAAATGAGCTTTGCTCAGCTGTAACACTCATCGCAATAAGTTATCAGTCTTTGTTTTTAGTTTGCCAAATCATTCCATGCAATGTTCAGAAACACCTACATATCTGACTAAATGAGTTCCGATCAATTCATTCTGTTCATTCAATTCAGCTGTCAAACCTTAAACACTCTCAACTTGCTCGATGACATTTATGACTCAATACAGTTTGTTCTCCTATCTAATTTTACTTTAAAGAGGCCATTTCATACAAATTTCAGGACTTTGTGGGTATTTTTTAAAAGTGGTATATGAAAGTTGGAACCGAATAACAGAGCATAAAGCCTTCAGCCATCTGGGTGCCAGGCTCGTTAACCTCCCCGCGCGAGCGCTCCAATGCTAAGGTCAATATTCCTCAACAAACCCACTCTGATCCCCGATCCGAGCAGGACAATAAAATATCATGAGTTCAGCTCACTAATCATGCTCTCCAGCCCCGCTGATCACACACTGACTCTGATAAAAGCAGCTCCTACCTGCTTGAAGCTCAGTCATCGATTCAGTCCGTGGCAAAGACCTCATAGTTGTCCCGCGGCTCCAAAACTTCCTGCAGTCCCTCTTAAGATCCTCTCTCCTCATCATGCATGCCCCACTTATCCAATAAAATTTAAAAAAAGCAATAGAATCCTCTGTGGTGTGTCTTCCAGTCAAAAAAGTGGCCCGAAGTGCTCATCCACTTCAGTAACATGCGGCTACATATTAGCTAGCAGCTAATGAAAAACGTTTCCACATAGAAATTGCAAATAAGGTATATAATCACCACATATCCCCGGTGATTCCAGCTGCTTGACCTGCAGACTCCACAGTACCAGCCTCACTGTGCTGGATTATTTACAGTATTAGGCAACCCAAAATAGTGCCCTGCTGCTCTGCCAGCTATTGGCTGGTAGAAGTAAACAAAATGCAAATGGGGAGCCACAGTCTCCTCCCCTTCCGGTTGGCCCATGGGTCCCCTGGATGAAAAAATAATGAATGGAAGTCAATCGAGCGATTAAAGTTATTTTCTGGTCCACTTTGTCTTACACCCTGAATCACACATGTGCTGTACCGCAATTTAAATGATAAATAATGATGTACGTTTTGACCGTGTCTGTCAAGTGGATTCGGATTTATTTATTTTTAAATTTCGTAAATAAAATGACTACAACTGGAAAGTCGCACATATGACGTCACGGCAGAATTTCCCGAGTCTCACCGCTGCCTTTTCCCTCGTTTTATGCGACAATGCTGATGTGTTTTGTATCTGGATGTCACCACAAAACTAGTAGTTAAATGCTCCTTCCTTCGTCCTGATAGAAGGAGGTGAAGCTCGCTAAACTCATCGCCATTGTTCTTATTCTGATTCTTCTTCTCCTTCTGAGCGGTACGGTGACGTCAGTTTTACGAGACAAGTGGTTGTAGTCTACTACAACAAAATAAAAAATATAAAATAGCTTTTGCCGCGTGTCAAAACTGATCACTTTCTCTGCATCAAAACATGTCTTTACAACTCACGGACATCATATGTTCAATCCATGGTGCATTTCAAACCGGATCAGAAAATAACTTTTATCGCTCCATTGACTTCCATTCATTATTTTTTCGTCCAGGGGACCCATGGACTGGAAGTAGAAGGGCGTGACTGTGGCTCCCCATGTCATGCCCGTAAAAAATTATATTTCATAATATTTTACTTCAAATATCATTTTTAAAGGAAATTCTGTATTTTCATTCTACAGCCCTCTAAACACCTCGTGGAGGCATTATTTTGTTATAAATATTGCTTTTTATGAAAATACTCCATGTCCCACCTTTAAGTATTTACCTGTAATATGAAACATTTTATATCTAAAAAACGTTAGGAAACACTGATTAACAGACCTTTCAATCTGTCTGTGTCAAAATTCGTCTGGTTCCATCAGGCTGCTTCGTCAGCAGCCCGTTGATATTCATTATTCAAATTTGCTGGACTCTGATTGGCTAACAAACTAGACTATGAGAGCAAGGTATACTGTTTCCTGCCTCGCTGCGCATGGCAACGTCAGACGTCGTGTCTTCCTGTTTGCTACGTCTTATGCTACAGCTTTTAGCCAGCAGCATGCTAGGCGTGGTTTCAACTGCAGGAGCTGCCGAATACTAATGAACAAAGGAGTTGTGACGTAACAAGTACCGGCCGTTCGAACTCGGGAGAACTCGGGTGTTATCACTACCTGCATAGTTTGAGATAAAAACTGAAAGAGAAGTTGTTGACCTGTTTTCACACCCACTATGAAGGTAAGAACACCTGTGGAGCTAAAATATTCAACAGAAACCTCAGAAAAACTGTTTTTAATGGAAGGGCCTCTTTAAAAGAAAAACCCTGTTGGCAAAATGAGAGAATGAGATCAACCACTGAGTGTTTCATTTGCCTTAAAATGGTATAAACCGGTTGTTTTTTAGGAAAATCTGTATCTGAAACTTCAATCTAAATGTTTCCAATTATTTTTGGCACTTGTGAAATAATCTAATATGGTAAATGTCCTGTATTTGTATAGCGCTTTTCTAGTCATTCAGACGACTCAAAGCGCTTTCACACTACAAGGTTTTGCATTCACCCATTCACACAACCTGATATGTAAACCGGGGGGAGAGGGTAGGGGCTAACACTCACACAACCCGATACGCAGATCGGGGGGCAACATGGGGCTCAGTGTGTTGCCCAAGGACACTTCGACATGTGGCGGTGGAAGCCGGGATCGATCCACCAACCTTCAAATTAGAGGACGACCGCTTTAACCACCGAGCCACAGCCGCCCCAGATGAGCTAAAGAGTTATCTGTGGGACAATCAAAACTTAACATGACAAAAATCATAAACCAAATATGAATAAATAAAAGACACGAATGACCCTGCCAGTCATTTTTGTTGGTTAGTTTGTTAGTTTTCAATAGTGCCATGCTGGCTGAATGTAAAAAGTTGTTGTGTTATATGTCTCTCTCCTTCATCCTTATTCTGCAAACATATGTTCCTATTCCAGTTCTCTGTGAGACATCAGACATATAGGAACCGTAACATTCTTTCACTTTCAGAGACAGATGATCCTAATGCTCGCTCCCTTCTTCCTGCTGTGCAGATGTGACCAAGTTGCCAGTCATTCTGTCTTTTCTTTTACTCAACTTTTTGCAGCACCTTTCAACCCAATTTAACACTGTCAATCAAAGTCTTCCTGAAAAGACTGTCTGACAATGTTTTCTCATCATTTTTATGACAGACAGCTTTTTTCTTTCTTTCTTTCTTATGGGTGTTCATGCTTCGAATGTCCTTACTCCTTGGACATTTCAAGCATGAACACACCAGTATTGCTTTGGGTTGTTTTGTTGTTTTTGGAGAGCTAAACGATTTTACACTCACACTGAGGTTCTTCATCAGTCACAAGACAGAAGACTTTCCATTACATGTACAACCACTTTCTGTTATATTTATGGAATTGTACATGGCTGTTGGAAGTATGAAAATTATACAAAGCAGTTGACCTGGACACCTGGATGGCACTCCCATGACATAGGCTGAAGGTTTGTTAATAAAAGCTGGTTGATGTGTTTGGAGACATCTTCATTCTGTCCCCTGCTGTCCTGCCCAGTCCCTTCCTGCTTTATGTCCCTCAGTGTTCTTCTACCAAATGAAAATATGTGTAACCTGCCTAGTCAATGATTGTTCTATTGCACCCAAGTGCTTTGAAACAATATCACTGTACCATCAAAGCTGCCTTGGACCCTTTACAGTACATTCTGCTCAAAGGGGCATGAGCACACATGAGCATCACATACCCCTGAGAACCTCCAGAGAAACCTAACTCAGACAAACTTGAAAGAAAAACATATCAGCCATTTTAACTGTTGCTATACCATCTAGAGGGTTGAATACCGAGCTTTCTGCTAGGCACCTATTGCCTCCAAAACCAACACTAACCTCACAAAGTTTTTGGCCCACAGGACTGGTAAAGAGGAAAGTTAAAGAAAAGAGATGACAGAATAGGTGGTCTTGTGTGAGGAAAGAACTTCTTGAAAAACAGACCAGAAATGAGTACTGATCCTAGACAGAGGAGAAAGGACTAGTGTCACATTCCCTATATACTGTATATTAACTATGAAGCTGAAGTGAGGAGGCAGAAACCTAGAAATTCCTCAGAGTCCGTGAAGATCAGACCTGATCTCATCTCACCCAGGATCTCTGTAAGTTTTAAAAAGGATCAATATAGACTGAATTTCTTAGAATATTGAGTAAATTTGGCTTTTCAACCATAATAATAAACAAGTTCTGCAGATAATACAGACAGCTGACAGTGTAACAACCAGCTTGATTAACATTGCATGAAAGGGATGTGTAATAAAAGCAATGTTCCTCACAAGAGCAGCAGACCCATCACTAAAATGGAAAGTCCAAAAAGATGCTAAAGACCAGACACACCCACAGGACAGATTCTTCTCACTGCAGCTGATGGCAAAGAGCTTCTCACAGTGTGAAGTCTAGAACAACAAGACTCCCAAACAGCTTCTACCCACAGGCCATGAGACTCTTGAAAAGTAAAATTAACACAGTCCCCCCCTCAGGTCCAATCACTCCCACTGACTGTTATTGGATCTGTGTAATCAGCATTCATCTATTACTGCACATGAATGATGACTCAAATCTATTATCTTCTTAGAGCGCATAGCAGAATTGTATTCACTTTCAAGTTCATAGTTTAGCTCGTTTCTATGTCCAGCACATTCTTTTAATATTCCCATATTCTTTTAATACTTTGTATTATATTAGTTTGTTGCATCATATTTGTCAAAAGAAAAAGTGAAAAGCATGATTTTTTTTCAATAAACTGAGATGTTCCATCAGTTATTTTACAATAAACTAGCTCAAACTTGAAGGTGTTTTGTATTAAACTAAACTCAAAGATCCTATTTTTAAAAGCAAGACACTGTAAGTGAAACATGCTACACGTGAACAGTCTCTCAAATAAAATGTATTTTTTTAATTACAGACAATGAAGAGGATTCGACCTTCACTATGCTAAAGGTAATAGCCAAACAATGTTCTGGACATCTGAATAACCCAGACGTAAGCCAGTGACATGAAACCAGAAGTCTGATCGAGTGTTTATCTCCTTTACAATGTTGAGACAAGTCCCATGCTAATGCAGCTTTGGGTTACATGTACAATTTGTATTCTTCTGATCTGGGAGCATACTGTATTAGCAGGCATAATGGCAAAGGGAGGCTTGTTGTGAAAGTGTGTGTGATTGTGTGTTTGTGGGTAGACATGTGGGATGAGGTGTGTTGTGGGTAGACAGCAGGAGTGAATGACATAAGAAAAATGTCTGCAGATGGATGCTGAAACAGTCATACATCCTCGTTAGACCCCCCCTGTCTCCCAGCGGCCCAGACAGTCCCCTCATCTCCCACACACACACACACCTACACACATACGCATACACGCACACCTATACACACATGCATACACACACCTACACAGACGCACCTACACACACACACACACACACATAACAATGAAAAACTTGCATTCACTAACACAAAGATATTCAACACTGAAGGAGAAAGAATGATACTCATTTTGAACATTTCAAAAACTGCAGTTGTTCTAAAATCCGAAAGCCAACATGATTATTTATCAGGACTGTGAGATGGAGATTTGTTGTTGCTGTACATATTTTAAAAATGCAACACTGAACTGAAATGTTAGATGTCAGATTACTCAGAAAAGAATAATACTGTAAGACCATTTGTTAGATTTCAGACTAAAATCAATGTTAGCTAGTAGAAAAGTAAAGCAACAGTGTTTGTCTGCAAAAATATCTATGTGGGGGTATTTAGTCATTGCATGAATTTTAATCTGGCTAGAGAAAAAACTTGGTGGATCAAAATTTATTTGAAAGGAAAACTACAAAAATTGTTTGTCTTTTTTTACTAAAACTAAATAATTCGTGGATATTTATTTTCCTTAAAATTAGTTTTTAAAACAGGGTTTCTGATTAATATAAAAACTGACATATTAAAGTATCTAGTGGCAATTTTCATTTTTAAATTTTTTACTCCTAATTTTATCATGCAGTCTCATCTATTTAAACAAATGAACCACTCCTGTCAAACCAGCTAAAATAGGTTGACATTAACAAAAATTGTGATTCTCTGTTATGCCTTAAACATATTACAATGTCACCGGCGAAATATCTGCTGATGATTTTAGGTGTTGACCTCAGACGTTTCCCGGGGGAGTTGTGTCTTTTCCCTTTGCAGCCAGTCCCTCCTCTGTCTACCTGCAGCTCAAGTTAGCTTCCCTGAAGAGATGCCACTGAGGCATACAAATTCAAATGGTTACTCAGACAGCTCTGACTTGCATCTGCATTCATTACCTCTTATTTTTGTAAAACAAAAAAATGTCTTATGGAGCCACCGGTGTGAGCTTATCACAGGCTTCACGGTGCCGCTACACGGAGCCCTACAGGGCTCATAGCTTCTTCTGTTCAGACAGTCAGAGGTCAGTAATGAATATACATGTGTGGTCTGCAGCATGGATGATACCAGGAGAAATGGAGCGAGGGTGGAAGATGAATATTGAGTTAACGTGCTGAGCAGGGTAGAGCTACATTTCCAGTTCCTCAGTCACAATGTCCTCTGCTGTTAGTCTCAGTCTGACTTGTGAACATAAATATTTACATGGCTGTCACAATCAGGATTTATAGGACATCTCTTTGCTCTGCCTTTGGTCTTCCCATAAGAGAAAAGCAGTGAATATTTTATCCCTCATTTTCTTTTGTAGAGGTAAGATTCTTCCTTTTCTTTTCTTTTTTTTTTTTTTTTTTTTTTTTTTTTTTGCATAGTGACAATGAAATTCTTGTTTGCTCTGGGATGTCTACCCAGTATTCTACAGTTTGTATACAGAGCACATGCTGTGTGGATATTGTCTCATTATATTGACAGTTATCATCCTTGCCAGTTTCAATAGGCAAAGCCCAGCAAAAAACAAATAGAGTCACATAAACAGTTTGGATATTTCCAACTGGTGGGGTGGCGAAGGGAGACGACGGAACAGAGGCAATAAAACACAGAACGATACTTATTGTCCTTCTTTTGTCATGCTGGATGGAATGAAACACTGCAGACTAACCTGTTTGCTGTGAGCTTTTCTGTGTGGATACAAGTGTGTCTACACAACTGCTTGTGACCACTAACTGATGCAAACACCTCTCTCTCTGTCTCACCTTCTCTTCTTCTTGTGAAGGAGTTTATTGAAATATGCCAATGCCAAAGCTATTTTGTCATGTAACTCTTCTGATAAGTTGGCATGTAATTAACTCCTTGGCATACATTCTGACTTGTCATTTGCATGGTAATAAATCTCTGGTGATAGAAGGTGGGGGGAGGGGGGAGCAAACAGTTCCGTGTGCTTGGCTTCGGAAAATAATCTTATTTACTTCTCATCAACTCACTTAACCGCAACCTGATTGGTCCAGAAGGACTCATTGTCAATTCCAAGTGACAGGCAATGTTGATGTAATTTTGTTTATAGTTGTATATACATATTTAAGAGGGTGTTGTGATAAATGAAGCTTTTAGACATGTACGTGCTATAAATCCAATCTTGCATTTAAAGCCTCGTACATATTTGTTCCCACGAGCTTCCCACCATCCATAAAAGTCATTCTCTTATTGTCGACTTTATCAGTTGTGTGGCACATGTTTCATGGAGACCCCTGGCTCTCACCAAACTCTTGTCCATATAAAATGTATATGACAAAAGAGGATACTAAAGCAGAAAGAGGGTGTTCCTGAGTGCATGAGGGCACAACAATGTGATGAAGAAGAAAGAGGCTTGGATTTTAAAAAAAGCTGGAGTGTGTGTGGGGGTGGGGGGTGGGTTGTATTGAGGTGATTATATGTGTGTTTTCAAAGATGAATGAATGTTGTAAAGATTGTACTCATCTGTCGTGGTACAGTGCTCCCATCAAGTCTAATGAGTGTGCCGGGGTGACCTCAGTCTCACAGGTTCACAGGCCTGATTAAACATGGTCTCAGACTCGGCTCAAGGGAAACCGGGCAGACCAGCGCGGTCTCTTCCATTCTCTCTCCTCTTTGCTCCCGTCCATCGTTCTAATGGCTCCCTCTGATCTAACCCCATTTATCTCCATCACCACAACACACACATGCACTGATGTTTTACTCTACCAGTAAATTTTTGTTTGTTTGTTTTACTGTCATCAATCTTTATTTATGTTTTTTTTTACTTTTTCAAGGTACGTGTTTGCAGCCGACGCCATATGCATGACAGCTACAGCTTTTCCTTTCAGTATTCTAAGTAAGTGTTTACTGCTCATAACAAAACCTTCACATTCTCCTCAGCTCCCGTCCCTCTATGTTTATCCAGAACTTGAAAGCCATAATGAGGCTGAGGCTGAAGGATGATGATTAACTGCGAGAGGATCCAGGAAGTAGCATAAGTCATGATAAGACATCTTTTTGCTTGGATTTATTTGGTAGTAAAGTGCAGAATATCAGCTGTTCCTCTGAGCTAGAGGCCACTTGAGGTCACAAGCTGGAGACATACAGTTAAGATGCAGTCAGCTGGTGTGTTTTAATCTTTTTTCTCTTCACTTTGATCACTGTAACTTCAGTTGAAGGCTGCTCAAATCATCACAAAGACATTTTAAAAGGTTGCAATTAGGGCCAAATAGCCTGCCATTTATCAAGCTCCTTTCATGTCCACCATTTTATTTTATGAAAGCAATCGATTGTCTCTCTGTGGCACAGAAGCACAGCCCCACCTCTGCTTGTGCTACTGGGCTGAAGCAACGAGCACTACCAGACTTCAGCACTGAACAAGAAAGAAAGAGAGTCATTTAGCTGGATGGAGACCACAGCCAACACCTATTTCACTTTTACATCAGGGTAGTCACACAACCTGATCTGGTAAAAAAAAGGCTCGATATACATATCACTTCTGCTCAGAATGCCAGAGGCACTGGACATCTGTGTTTATACTCAGGGTGAGGGGGGGGTTAGTAGTTTGAAGACTGAATGGAGATATAATGAAGAAATTAAGAAAAAGCAGATATCAAAAGAAGGAGAAAGATAGATGGAGAAAGTGAAATCAGTAAAAAAAAACAAAAAACAAAGATAAATGCTACAATGCAGCTGTGTGTGATTTTTTTATTTATAAATTCTGTGTCACTGTCATTACTTCTCTAGAGAGCACAATCTCTTACAGACAGACAGCAGAGGAAAGACAAGTGGCCGTCATGGACAAAGAGAAATGGAGAATACAAACACACACTCCAAGACATAGGCAAAAGGAATTTATTATTTTTGACTTATTAAGAAAAAATACTAAATAATCACAATTCATCAATTTTTAAAATTTTAAACTGTGAAATAAAACATTTAATGCATAAATTATAAATTGATTCTTTGAAGCTTCGGTTGGATTTTTTTTCTTTTCTTGATAGTGTAAGTAATGCAACATGAATATTTATCACTAGCCTATACAAATGGATTGAAGAAATGTGCACAAATAAAAAAGAAAGAAAGAAACATCTTCGTGACGGGAATTTTGTTGCAGAAACACACACACACACTCATAGACACACAGAAACAGAGTAGAGCTCCAGCAGAGCGGGGCAAAAGAGGAGGCTGCCAGGCCCTGACCAAATAATCATTTCCTGGAGAGTGATCATCAAGGCCTCCAACATAACTGCGCAAATACAAACCCTGGACTCCCTGGCATGTGGGGAGGGAGAAGGGGTGAAGACAAAGAGCGTTTACAGGAAAACGGGAGGAGAGAGAGAGTGTAAAAAGCAAGGGGGGGGGAGACAGGAAATTAAAAAGTGGATAGCAGCATAAGAAAAGAAAGATGGGGTCAGTGTTTACATCGGGAAATGAGAACAGGGTGACAAAAATTGAGGAGATTGAGGTGAAATGAACCACAGGAATGAATGTGGAAAGAAAGAGGGAAAGAAGTTAAAGTAAGATGGAACAGTGATAACTGTCAATTCTCTTACGGGGCAAGGAGAGAAAATGAGGAGAGAGAGAGAGGCATATGGGGCTATTTTGATGGGTTTGAGACAAGGGAGGAGAAAATTGGGAAGGGAGAAAGGCTGGAGGAGAAATGAGAGAATGTCTGAGCTTCCAGGAGAGAGGATAAGGTGGGAAGAAAATCAGCAGGGAAGAGAGAGACATTACAAAAATGAAGGAGATGTCAGAATTAGAGGAGAAAATAGGGCTGTGTTGACAGGGAAAGGAAAAATAAAAAAGCTTCACCAAGAAAAAGATCGGAAAGAAACATATAAAGAGAGACAGAAATAATGGAGCAAGTGTATCTGTTTGACACGCATGAATGTACTGCACTGTTGCCCAGGAAACGCCATTCGCTTGGATTATGAGCTGATTATTTGCCCTCCTCCTCAAACCCCTTGCAACACGGCTGCCTCAGCTGAATAGGGCGGGTGCATACTACCTGCCACATGCTCTGATGAACAATTGTGCACACAAACAAACCTACACACACACACACACACAGTCAAGTCTTCAGTGTGACACATAAACTAAGCCTTTATTCTTGGTTGCCCATTGTGTTCACATTTCTGCGTCAACATCTCAGTTTTTCACTCTTCACTGGACTCTGCTGCTCTGTGTGTGTGTGTGAGACATCGCAGGGTGATAATTTGGGTCCCTATCTTTGCCTGTGGATCTGTTCACATTCTTTTCTCTACAAATACCTAATCTGACATCACTATCAGTCAGAGCAGATCAAGCTACCTCCAGCTGAGTCCACCAGAACCTTCTTCCTCCCCAAACCCGGTCTATCTTTATCCATTCAGAAGCAACATTCAAGCCACAGATCGTCAACAGACTGATAAACTTTATAACTGTCAGACCACCACTGAATCATGTGCAGGTTTGTCTGAATTAGACTCATTCTTAGCAACATTTGTTCTACACGATCATCCCAAATACTTTTACACAAATCCATTTGCAAATTTGACCACTGAACTTTGTATGTGTACAAGCGAATAAGCTGATCTCATTCAACTGAATGAGAAAGTGTGTCCAAAATTTTGACTGTGTGTATACTTGTACCAGCTTAAAAAAAAAACAAGGGGGAATTTAATTCATTTTAAAATGTCTCTTGGAGAGAAACGAGCCAAAGTGCAACGATAATTCAGTTAAACGATCTGCACTAAAACAGTAGCAGGGTTTAACTTCTTCACAAAGATTTGAAGATTCATTTTAGGCAAAAAAATACAGAGCTTTCAACAACCATTATATCCATGGTTAATGAGAATAAAAAATCTTTTCCAAATGTTTGTAAATGTCTTACATAATTAAACTTTTTTTTTCTACATGAAAATACTCTGTATCCCCAGTCAAGATTTTTTAAGTCTTTTCATTTTTTCAGTCATGAAACATACAGTTTTGAACTTTGTTTGTACTTATTACTTTAAAAAAACTTACAATGTGTCTACTCTGGAAGACAACATGTGTCTTACTCTCAAAAACATTGTTGACAAATGCATTGTTTAATTTTGACATGATCCTTAAAGGGATAGTTCGGTATTTTTCACATGAATCTGTATGGCATCACCGTCTGCAGTCTCGTGCAGACACACTGACTTACCCCCGACAGCGTCCTGTGAGCCGAGTTTACGTCCAGTTTTGGTCAAAGCGAAAGTAGTCCCGGCAGCTGTCCTGGGGTCAGCAAAGTAAAACGTTTTTCTTCCCAAAACAGTGTGTGTTCGAATGAGTGATTTATTTGCATAACAAAACCCTGGTAGTCCAAAAAGTCACACCTTGTAATTGCTTGGGACTACTTTCTCTCAAATGCGATCAGTGCGCACTGCAACCGCTAGGTGACAGGTAGCTTAGGCTACCTGTTTCAGCCACTTAGTTTAGTGTTTGGGAAGTTAACGGCGCCATGTCTGACTACAGCGACGATGAAAGCATTGATTTCAGCACACAACCAAGGGGATATCTATATGAACCCAAATATACGGATGCTGAAATTCATCAGATGGAAGTAGAACGGGCAGAGAGAGAGAGGGTGGACAGAGAGGTGGAAGGTGAAGCTGGAGCTGCAAGACCTCGGGTGACGGACAAATGGTGGTGTACGTGTTTCAAGTGCGAGGTAATGCAGGCCGAGGTGGAATGCTACTGTTGCCACAAATGGGACCTCGTTATGCCCCAGATGCAAGACCTCTCAATTGACGAGGAGGCCGGCGCGTCAGCATCTGTTTGCATCACCAACAATAATGATCTACCTGCGCTCCTGAATGCGGGTGTCTAGGAGACTTTTATTCACGTCCTGAAAATAAACTGGAAGAAGCGTCCCAGACCAGCTGGACCCGATGTGTGAGGAGACTCACTCACATCTTTGTTGGTACAGTCTGGATAGTCGCAAGTGCGCACCATTTTTTCAAATAAACATATATTTCTTTAGAAGCTGATGAACTTCTCGCTCTAGCTCTCGAACCAGCTCGTAAGCGTCGCAGGTCTGTACTCTGTAAACACTGTCGAACAACTGATGAAAGTTGTTGGCTAGTGCGCACAGCTGTTAGCAGTCACAGCGCACACTGATCACATTTGAGAGAAAGTAGTCCCAGGCAATTAACAGGTGTGACTTTTTGGACTACCAGGGTTTTGTTATGCAAATAAATCACTCATTCGAACACACACTGTTTTGGGAAGAAAAACGTTTTACTTTGCTGACCCCAGGACAGCTGCCGGGACTACTTTCGCTTTGACCAAAACTGGACGAAAACTCGGCTCACAGGACGCTGTCGGGGGTAAGTCAGTGTGTCTGCACGAGACTGCAGACGGTGATGCCATACAGATGAAAGGGTGAAAGGGATTATTCTATTCCAGCCTCTGTTTTTATACACATGTACTATCAAAGAGTTCAATTTAAAGTTGATGTTATTTTTGACAGTTTATTAATTTTTCCTGCATGAGCACAAATTATCCAACATTATTCACAGTAAAGTTTGACTTCAAGCATGTTATTTGTCATTTAATTTGTATTAAATAATAAAAATGATCATTTTTGTTTTTCATAAACAAAATGGTAGAATAATGTTCATGTTACTGGGAGTTTTACAGAAACAATGATCTATTCTGGCTGTTCTTGATTTGATGGAGTGAATTTTTCATTTAGATGGTAGTAGATTATTTTATTATCTAGTATTGTGTTGTGAGGAATCACATGCTGAGGGCTTTCTTTATACTAATTAAAACAAATGTATTGATAGAGGATGTTTTGCTCATAAAAATGTAGCTATGGAGTCAAACAGACATGTTTTGGAATATTTTAGCCATTTTAATGTTGGTATCTGTGTAAAAGTTTTTAGTAATTAAGGATGAAACAGTTACCAGTTTTAAAGGTTGCGATGATCAAATTTCTTGGAGTCAGTAAAAATATTTTAAATAATTTAAATTAATTTCCTGTTAAAACCATATTCGGAGACTGCATTATCAAAAGCCATATAAAATGAGTTTATAGATCAGCCCACCAGGCATGAGGAGATCACAACGTGAGTACCTGACATTTATAAGTATCCATATACCAAATTTGTTGTGTGAATGTATTTTAAATTTTATTTGAGTATTGAGGGGAAACTTTTTAAGACAGTGTCTCTATCTAAACAACAAACACGCTGAAAGAAAGTTAATGTGGAAAATGTGGATCAAACTAATCACCTGCATCTGCTTGCTATGTTTAAACATAGCAAGGTTGGCTAACTTTAATCCTGCTGTGTTAAAAAAATAGCTACTTGAATCAGTTTAACTCTTGGCTTGCTTGTCAAATTTTTTTTGCTATTACAGCAGGGGGTTACGAGTGAGCATATGTTTAATAGAACTGCTAAAAGGATAATACAAAGCTTTTTTTAGTGTCTATCTATGAATAATAGGTTACTCTAAAAAACCTTCAATAAAGAGCCTCGGCTGACTTCTCTAAAAGCTGAATACTCTAATAATATTTGAAGTTATTTAAAATAATATACAGTCTCATCTCACCTCATTATAACACAATGGTCTTAATGCAGGGCCATCATGTTTTTGTGCTGCAGACTTTAGTCAGCCTCCTACATGTTTATTTATTACACATCAGATATTGAACTCCATGTTAAAGTTTTAAAAAGAATAAAAATAAAGAGATATATAATGAATACTGCTAGAAATGATGAGGATGTTAATAATAATAAATAGTTAGTCAATCATTATCTAAAACTGCTTATTCCTGTTCAGGGTTGCAGGAAGCTGGTGTCTATTTTCAGTGGTCATTGGGCAAGAAGCGGGGCTACATCTGGACAGGTCGCCTGTCTGTCACAGGGCCACATACAGACAGACAATCATTCACACGCTCACACCTTGGGCTAATTTAGGTTTGCCAACTAACTTCATGCATTTTTTTGGTCAGTGGGAAAAAGCCTGAGTCCCCAGAGAAAACCCACACATGCACAGAAAGAACATACAAACTCCATGCAGACAGGTCCTGGAAGGTTTTACACTCAGGACCTTCTTGCTGCAAGACAGCAATGCTACCAACTGCACCACCGTGCAAAATTTATAATGGTATTTACAAATAATGAATATGTTGTTATTATAATTTCATACATTTATTTAGATTTAAACTCCAGAAAGGCTGCTGGCGCCACTGTTTTTAAATTGTATGTTTACAAAGAAACACTTGCATATTCGTATTCTATTTCAGTGTCACAGTCATCTTCATTGTGCTCTAATTCCAGTAAATCATCCAGCATATCAACAATTTATGGAGCCCCTAAGAATAAGAATCAGAATCAAGCTTTATTGCCAAGTATCATTTGCATAATAGTCATGTCCCCTTAGGGCAGGGGTGTCAAACTCCAAGCCTCAAGGGCCACAATCAGGCACATTTTAGACTGATTCAGATGAACGGATCATTAACAAGCTTCTGCAGGGGTTGTTGAGGGTTTGAATCAGGTGTGTTGAAACAGGAAAATGTCTAAAACATGCAGGATGATGGCCCTAGGCCTGGAGTATAACACCCCTGCCCTAAGGGGACATAAGTAAAAAAAAAAAAAAAAAAAACAGCCTTCTTTTACACATCAGATAGTGTGTTGTACATACAGTGGGGCAAAAAAGTATTTAGTCAGCCACCAATTGTGTAAGTTCTCCCACTTAAAAAGATCAGAGAGGCCTGTAATTTTCATCATAGGTATACCTCAACTATGAGAGACAAAATGAGGAAAAGAAATCCAGAAAATCACATTGTCTGATTTTTAAAGAATTTATTTGCAAATTATGGTGGAAAATAAGTATTTGGTCACCTACAAACAAGTAAGATTTCTGGCTTTCACAGACCTGTAACTTCTTTAAGAGGCTCCTTGGTCCTCCACTCGTTACCTGTATTAATGGCACCTGTGTGAACTCGTTATCAGTATAAAAGACACCTGTCCACAACCTCAAACAGTCACGCTCCAAACTCCACTATGGCCAAGACCAAAGAGCTGTCAAAGGACACCAGAAACAAAATTGTAGACCTTCACCAGGCTGGGAAGACTGAATCTGCAATAGGTAAGCAGCTTGGTGTGAAGAAATCAACTGTGGGAGCAATTATTAGAAAATGGAAGACATACAAGACCACTGATAATCTCCCTCGATCTGGGGCTCCACGCAAGATCTCACCCCGTGGGGTCAAAATGATCACAAGAACGGTGAGCAAAAATCCCAGAATCATACGGAGGGACCTAGTGAATGACCTGCAGAGATCTGGGACCAAAGTAACAAAGGCTACCATCAGTAACACACTATGCCGCCAGGGACTCAAATCCTGCAGTGCCAGACGTGTCCCCCTGCTGAAGCCAGGACACGTCCAGGCCCGTCTGCGGTTTGCTAGAGAGCACCAGAAGAGGATTGGGAGAACATCATATGGTCAGATGAAACCAAAATAGAACTTTTTGGTAGAAACTCAACTTGTCGTGTTTGGAGGGGAAAGAATGCTGAGTTGGATCCAAAGAACACCATACCTACTGTAAAGCATGGGGGTGGAAACATCATGCTTTGGGGCTGTTTTCCTGCAAGGGGACCAGGACGACTGATCCGTGTAAAGGAAAGAATGAATGGGGCCATGTATCGTAAGATTTTGAGTGAAAACCTCCTTCCATCAGCAAGGGCATTGAAAATGAGACGTGGCTGGGTCTTTCAGCATGACAATGATCCCAAACACACCGCCCGGGCAACAAAGGAGTGGCTTTGTAAGAAGCATTTCAAGGTCCTGGAGTGGCCTAGCCAGTCTCCAGATCTCAACCCCATAGAAAATCTCTGGAGGGAGTTGAAAGTCCGTGTTGCCCAGCGTCAGCCCCAAAACATCACTGCTCTAGAGGAGATCTGCATGGAGGAATGGGCCAAAATACCAGCAACAGTGTGTGAAAACCTTGTGAAGACTTACAGAAAACGTTTGACCTCTGTCATTGCCAACAAAGGCTATATAACAAAGTATTGAGATTAACTTTTGTTATTGACCAAATACTTATTTTCCACCATAATTTGCAAATAAATTCTTTAAAAATCAGACAATGTGATTTTCTGGATTTTTTTTCCTCATTTTGTCTCTCATAGTTGAGGTATACCTATGATGAAAATTACAGGCCTCTCTGATCTTTTTAAGTGGGAGAACTTACACAATTGGTGGCTGACTAAATACTTTTTTGCCCCACTGTACTAGATACTTTCTGCTGCGTGTTGGGTGGTACAGTACATCGTTCATGTCGGATAGTGTCTTGTGCACGTAAGTTACAATTGATATTGTTGCTTTCCTCTGCGCTAGGCAGTCTGTCTGGTGTAGGTGGTGCACCATGTTGGCACAATGATGTACCAGTGGCTGGACACTACATCATTTTTATCTTCCACTGGTACATCAGTGGTCAGGGCTCAAAGGATTATTCCACATGCTCCAAACCACTGGCTCTCTCCTTCAATCATCTGGAGCTGTTGACTTCCATTCTGCAGTTCTCCAGTAAACCCACTCACACTTCTACATAATGTGTAATCGGACCCAGCTGATAATCAAAACCATTAATTCAGACTGTTGGCATTTGGATTCACCAGCTCCATGATGAAGACTACTACACCAAAGATATAAAAAAGAGAGGCAAATAAAATTAAATACTCAGACCCACTTTTGGGTACATTTTAACATTTTTAGAAGAGGGTACTTTGATTTTGGGGCAGGTGTGCCCCGACTCCCTAATGCTGAAATAATTGTAGATAATGGAGTTTTAAGGACAGCTGCTGATGCTGGTTTAAGTAGGATTTAGGTAGAGATTTATGGTGCAGGAAAAACGGGCAAATGGGTGGACTAAAAAAAAAAAACAGAAGATGAAGAGGTTAGAGAAGAGTGGTGGTCTACTTAACTTCATCCCAGTGCAGGTGAGCAGCAGGATAAAAAGAAGTCAAGAAGAAAAGAAAATAGTTCTATCTTTTTTTTTTTTAGAAAAAGCTGTAGATTTGAGAGGTTTAAAAAGAAATTAACTCATCTATAGTTTAGTGTGATCTGAGAGTCTGTCTGGCCTGGTGCTTCTTGAGAATAGGAGGTTTGAGAGGGCACAAGCTCGATGACTAATTGGGAGGATATAAAATGAGGCTTGACTCAATCTACAACCTTGAATCAACTCTGCCCTACAGTATGCATCAAATGGGTTCCCTAAGTGGTGCTTTTCCATTGATTATACCCTTTCAATGCTACGCTTCAACTACTTGTTGGAAAATTTTGACAGAACAAAAAGAAGAAAAAAAATGAAGAGGAAACTAAACATAGCGGCTGAAGTACTGATCAAAACTTACCATGGGCAAAGTAGATAAAACAGGAAAGCAGAAAGTAAGTAATAACACATAAACAGGCAGCCATGAAAGTTATTTGAGAAAAGGAGAGAGAGAGGACACGGTGTGTAAAAAAGTGCGTTTGACTTGTTGTAAACGCACCGGTGCATGGCACCTCGCCTGGCATGGCTCTCAACTTTATGAGGTGTGGAGGGGCCGTTTCCCTCACTTCTCTGCCTGTTTTAATGACACCGTTTAGATGGAAAGGCTGGAGCAACAGTCGGGACCAAGGACTCCACTTGCTATGCTTCACATAAGCACAAAAATCCAGACAGAGAAACATAAATTTACTGTATACTCAAACACATGTACACAGGTTAATCATGAACATAAATACATGTATCAGTACAATCTCTTGTGATTTCACTTGTACATAAAGTAGATATAGAAATCTAGTTTTTCAGTGAATATATTTGAGAATTTATTTCTTTTAAATTAACAAACTTATTGCAGAAAGAAACTCATTGGACACAGTTTTCTAAACGAACTAAAATGTGCAAAGACATTTTATGAGCAAAATGTTTCTTGGTTTTGTAGAAACTTGTAGGAACATGAGACATGCATATGCACATGCACAACCATCCACTATTAATGATCACAAGCAGCATGCAAAGCCACGGATGAGATCGGAGAGCAATACAAAAGAAGTTGAAAGGTGAAGCGAGCTGTCAGTGCTGTGAAGTCTCCTCAGATCTGCCCCACATGTCTGACCACTCCACAAAAACAAGAGTGGGTTCTAACCACAGCCTACACCCATCACTGTTCCCTCTCAGAGGAGAACATGGAGTAATGCAATATTGATCTGACAACGTAATGTGTGTGTGTATAAGGGTGTGTTCGTATTTGTGACCCCACATAGATGTTGGTCTAAGTGTGTGATCTGCGCTGAGTTTGTGATTACTGTAAGTGTCATGTTATTTGTGTTACTGTCAAATGTGTGTGTGTGTGTGTGTGTGTGGGTTTGTATTTCTGACCTCCTGGGGACCCGTTTCCTGACTTTTACTATCTTTCTGGGGTCCGAGGGTTCTTGTGGGGACCGAAGCCTGGTCCCCATGAGGGGGACTCCCCTTTTTAGGGTTAGGGGTTAGGTTTATAGGTATGGTGTGAATAGAGTTTTAGTTAGTCTTAGGGTTAGTTATAGATCAGTAATGGTTAAGGTTAGGAAAAGGGTTTGGGTTAGGTATAAATCTAGTTACTAAAATCAATGGAAGTCAATGGACGGTCCCCGTAAGGATAGCAAAACAAACTTGTGTGTGTGTGTGTGTGTGAGACAGGAAGGCAGCCATGGAGCAATGCATTAACAAGCAAAAGGTGAGGTGTTAGCCTTGGTGCTATTTCTGTAACCTCACTGTCAGAATCTTCCTCCGCAATGGTGGGCCTGATTGAATGGAAACTAGTGGGGGCCAGTGCATCATTTCACCTTTCATTTCTCTGAATTCTGTCTTGTCGTCTCTCCTGTTTTTCTGTTGTTTTTTGGTTGTTTTTTTTCTCTTCTGTCTGCCTGTCTGACCAGTCTGTAGCCATTTTTACTCATGTACTGTGATACAGGAAACTTCTAGACACTAACCAGTGAGGCAACATGTGAACCCTCAAATGAGTTTATTCTGACAATCAACTATGAACCTTTTTCTACCTTTTTTAACCATTAACCTAAAATACTTATCAAATGTGTAACGTGTTGTGAAAAAAAAAATCATGAACTGGTACAGTGGAAACACAGCTGTAGTTAACCCAAAATGCAGGGAGACAGCAAACAGACATGCTAGAGTAAAATGAAAATGTGGTATAATGACGATTAAAAAAAACAAGTATCATTTTATTTGAGTCAACTATGAGTGGAATAAACTCGCCTTGATTTAAATAAACCATGAAACTTTATTTAAAGCAGCAATCCGGAGTTTTTTTCTCAGAGGGCGTCAATGAGACGAAAAAAAAAATGTATTGTACCTTTAAGTCCCACCCCTCTCCTTCCGTGATACAGTAGTAATGTTAGCAAGCATCAGCTCTTAAATGTGCACATGTGCCACCTTTGTTACGATGGACACTTCATGGGTAAGTTACATTTATACAATTTATATGTTTTTTTATTGTGATTGTTTTAGTTTCACATGTCTTAGCGCTGTTGCAAACAACTCGTAAACCCTGACCTGCCATAGTTCTTCAGGATATGTGCACACACATGCTTGGTTGATTGAGAGGTGTACTATGGAATGACTAATGTTATTGGCTAATTCTGGGCGACACTCAGTTAAATTTGCATGTGCTCATACAGGACAGCGGTGGCTTGGAGAAAGAAAAAAACATGTTTTTCCTACATTATATTAAAGAACCGGGTCAGAATGTCACTTTTATGGAGTTTCAAATAATCACACATAACTCCTGAAAAGGGGAAAACTCCAGATTAACTTGACAAAATACAATAACTAGCATTTACATTAACAAACATGTTCACATCGATCTGCATGGACCTGAGTAGGGATGGGCGATATCTTATCGTTTGCAAAATACTGTTGACAATTCTCCTCTCGATAAAAATTTGTCTCTTCGCGATAACAACGATGAGTCATGTTGATTCTGTGCCAGCCCGATTCACTTGCTGAGTGGAGGAAGGCAGACGTGAGGCTAAGGAACAGCTTGTTGTAAAGAGAGGAGCTCACACCAGTTTGGAACTGGTTTGGTTACAGAAAATCTTACAGAGGTTACAGAAAAGATGAGGAGTAAACTACTGTAATATGCAAAGTTTGCAGAAAAACAGTGGTTACAAAGAGTGGAAACACATCCAATTGCTAGGTTTCACTCAAGTGACTCGGAAGCCGCGCGAAACTCAAATGGGGGGCAGGAAGTGTTTCACTTGGCCACAACAACACAGCGCGATGTCTGAAAGCGACTATAGTCAGGCTTTAAATGGACTAGCACAGACGCGATATCGCGAAAAAATATATCTTCATTTAGGTTATGACCCATATAGTTTAAAAAAATCGGACTTTAAATACAGTCTGGAGGATTTACCCTGTATTGAAGGTATCGACATAAACTCTAGTCCTGCATACCTCTTTTTACACAGCAAATCAAATGAAAGCCTTCAAAAGCCTGGAAGCCTACAACTATTTTGTATCAGTTTGGATCAACGATTTAGGATCCAGAGAAGCTTTAAATGGCTGTCGTCTTGTTTTTGCACGGGTAAGTCGTGAGTTGTGCTACTTTTAATTCGTGATAATAATACTATTGCTAATGCTAATAACGAGTGTGTTTATGTGCTAGTATCTACATGTAAATACCTTATTATGCCTTTTTAAATCCAAATTTCTATTAGATTTGTTTGATTTTTAAGTAATTTCTCTCTATATATTTCTATAATGTAGTTCAACCATTCACAGAGATCCGCAGAACCCCCCATAAAAACGTGGTTTGTCGCCAGAGGAAAACTTGTTTATCTGCCATTTTTGTAGATGTGTTTCTAAGTAAATGTTCACTAAAACACTAGAACATTTATTAAACCCTTTTATTCAACATTTTAGAAAGCGATCGCTGCAAACTCTAGCATTGTCTGTTTCTGACGCGTCTTGTTTTTAGCTCGAGATAAGTGATCCATTTCTGCCGTCTTCTTTCGGTAAGTTTTTTAAAATTAAGACCTTTGTGGCACACGGCTTTCGAGACACGAAAAAAACGTTTGTCTTTCTTCCGATTAGAGCGGTTGCAACAACCGTAGACCGCACAGATTTTGGGCATTTTTAAGCCGAATCAGCAGAGTTCAGCAGGGTTCTGTGCAGCGGCGGTTACTTCCTGACCCCCATCTGCATTTGGTGACGTCAACGCAACGTCATGTGAAACCCAGCAATCACATCCACCTTACAGTCATGTGACTTCACCCCAGTCTGTATAAGCAGAGCTGCTAACGTAGCAGCGACTGTATTGGTATATTTACCATGTTTAAACTCCTCTACGGGACTCTTTAAAAAAAAAGTGACTAGCAACAAATCTTGTGACTTTTATGGTGTTTATGCCGTTATTGGATACTTACTGCCCCGCTCAGCCGGAGTAGATATTATTCCTGCTGAGTCCAGAATATTGATAAATTACGTCTGCCTGAAGCCTCTGCAGCTGATCACCAGTGCTCCAATGCAAAGGCAAAATATCTTCTGTCTAAAATAAACGACTGCACACTACAACAAAATCACCGATTTCATTTGCAGCCCCAGTCACTTCCTCACAGACCAGGTGTGTGCACGGACGCTTCTCTGAGTCATGTCTGAGTTTAAACTGACCTCTTCAGAAATATAGAGAGGAGTGAGAATAGAACCCTGAATTAAAAAGCTGGTTGAAGCCATAAAATAACAAGAACAATCACATTTACAAGCACATTATGCAAGTTAGGCCATTTGATATAGAAAGGAACGGGGTTTGTGTGTGCACGCCGGTGGGGGGGAAGTATTAATTTGAGGCCATAGCGCCCATCCCTAGACCTCAACCCAACTGAACACAGAACACAGCTCATATGGGGTGGAGATAGGTGAGTAGCATGAAGGCAAATACACAAACACAGGTGAGGGACATGAGACTTGATGAAACAGGGGGTGGGATTAGATTGAATAGAGGGATACCAAAGACAGCAAATGTGAAACAGTGAATTGACCATAAAAGAACCACATTATTTACCGTATATACTCGCGTATAAGTCGATTCGCGTATAAGCCGGACCTCTTTCTCAGCAGAAAAATTGAGGTATTTAGCATTGACCCACGTATAAGTTGGTGTCAGAATCAGTTTGTGTCAGGAATATATATATTTTTTAAGCTGTTTCATATCGTCTAGTATCAGTAGCAACTGTGCTTACAGGTGAAGCATCGGGAGTTTCCGAAGGTAAGGCTGTTCTGCAGCGTGAGGGAGGTGTGTCGCAGAAATTGATCACACCTGTCACTAAAGACGAGGGGAAATCAGTCACGTTACCAGGGTTTGATGCTTTTTTCTGTGGAGTCCACTCCCTCCTCTAGATTAGACGCCAGAATGAAGTTGCGTCTGGCATGACTTCAGGTTGAGGAGCGAGAGAGGAAGCACGAGTTTCAGCTACGGAGAGAGTTGGGTTATTTAATAAATTCTGTGGAGCTTTTTCTCTCCACATGCATCCTTAGTTCGTTTGCAGTTTTTTTTTACCTTTTTAATTTACCTTTGTTGCAGCCAATTTTGAGCCTGGGATGTAACAATATATTTATTAAAAAGATATAAAGTGTCTTTGATAATCCATGCTGATAAGGAACATCATTCGCTCGTCCGAGTACTTGCTCCAGTCCCCAAGCTGTCGACATTTTCCTTTGAAAAAAAACTACTTCTTTCTGAAGTCGGAACCCCTCTTCAGACCTGAAATTTACTCCTCAAAAAACCGACTTATACGCGAGTATATACAGTAAATAAACTACTCAGATACACACAGACACCAGAAACAAGAAGCCAAGGTAATAATAACTATGACGATATCTAAATGTTTTTGTAATACAAGCAGCAGAAACAGAAACCACAGGGATAGCACAGATATTTGATTTTAGATTATTTACAGATTTTTGCTAATTTTCCTTCAGATGTAATGGAACTCAATAAAAGATTTTATGCTTGATTAGTAATCGATATTTTCAAAGTGTTTGCTCACTCACAGTCAACGTGCTGAGAACTGTTGAGAAGAAACAGATACAAGCTGATGTTCTTAAAGCAAAGAATTCAATGATTATTTTGAAACTGTTATCTAATCCCTTAAGGTCTCTGGAAAAGTAGGATGACATGATGTAAAGATGTAAAGCACTGAAACCAGAGGCAAGATAAATATTTTGCATGTGCAGTATTACTTCCCCAGTTTCTCTGAGAGTTTTCTTTATGTTTGTGTGAGTCACTGTCTCTATGTTTGATTCTGCAGAGGGAAAAAAAAAAAGATGTACCGGTATTTAAAAAGAATAAATGACAAGAACAGAAAACAAGAAAGAAACTAATGAAGAAACTATTAAAGGTTATACACACAAGTGCACTTTTATAGTGCACTCTTATTGTTTGCATGACTGTGGGTCAATAACCATTAATAACGTGATTAATGAATCACCGTCTTTGGCCAAAAGTCTAAAAATCTATGATTCATGGAACCACCATGAAGCTACAACCTGACATACATTAATGTAAATATTTGCTACAACAAAGACTGTGTTGTTTTGCCTTTCAATACTTTGTTTGCTTCATAGATTAATGTGTTTGTCTTGTTTTACTGCCACTTGCTGCTTTAATATTCATAAATAAAGTTGCAAACCACAGACTTCTGAAATGCCTTAACCAGTCAGTATTTAAACAAAGGCTAATTAAACACCATAAATGCATTTGTTTAATGTGTTTTACAGTCACAAACTTTTAGTCAACATCCCTCCTGGATTTTAAAATAAACAGCTTTGTCTCTAAGTATGTAAATGTTACTCTGGAACAAAAAAATTTGGGCTCTGGGACAGCACAAAGTCAAGATGTAATGGACCAGCTCTAAATTAGGTGCTTGAACCAGCACTGAAACGTCCTTTTAAAAAAAGTCTGCAGTGCTTCTATATAGGCTGCATTAGGTCTAGCCAGCCAAAACATTGTCAGAGGAGTGAATTGCTTCAGTGCACACTTAGAATAAAATGCTACAAGCTGTAGTTTTCTTTTACCTCAATGCAAAATCCAGAGTCATGTATTTTAGAGAAAGAAAAAAAAAAAGAGTGTAACTTATGAAGGTAGGTGGTGTTTATATATTCACATCATTGCCTCTTTTAAAATACTTTCACAATTTAATTTCTATGTGACAATAAGTACTCATAAAATACTATAAGAGGGAGAAAACTGCCTTTTTAATTGTGAACTGAATTGTTTTGAATGTTTCATATGGACAAGTTTCAATTAAGACATTGTGAGAAAATAAATTTGCTCACATGCAAATTACACTCAGCCGTTTATTACATACAGTTCTGTTAAAAAGTTACAGATTCTGTTTGTGCTGTTCTGTCCCACTTTAATGTTTCAAATCAGCAAAAATAATTTAATATATTTCAAAGTACACTTTTGAAATTATTATTAAGGGAAAAATATATCAAAATTAACCAGGTCCTAAAAGTAAATACTCCTTATTTACATATGAGAAGAAAAGTTATTGACAGTTTTTAAAGTGTTATCAAGCTATTTCAGTTTCTTTGGAAATCCAGTGGCATACAACGAGAACTTATCCAAGAATAAACAGAACATGGAACAGTGGTGAACATTTCCAACAGGGGCCAGAATCACTCCAAAAGTAACGTCATTCAAGAGGTTACAAAAGAACCTTAAAGCAGAACTAAGTAAGTTTTGCTCTCGCTCTCCCCCTACTGGTCCCCTGTGAAAGCTCACTGTCGTAACGTTCCCCCGCCGCCGCC
>SSNP01000020.1:103116-117368 GCA_006937955.1 Pachypanchax playfairii | reverse complement strand
ACCCCCCCCCCCCCTCCACCCCGCCGCCGCCCCCCCAACAACAACGCGCAGAGAACGCTTTTGCAAGAAGAAAGAAAAACAAAACCAAGAAAATGTCTCGACAGGTGAGTATTATTGTCATCTTTGCGCTCCTAAGGGTGGCGTTGCTAACAACGGAAAGGGCTTCATGCTTGTATTTATGTACGTGAGTGTGAGTGCCGTAAAGCAGGTTTGTTCTCGCGAGATTAGTCGGGTCCGATCCACTGAAAGTTGCAAGTGCTGCTTTCAGGACACAGACCCCGGAGGGAGGGGAGGGACCCACGAATCACCCTGCCAAGTCCTTGTTTACCCCCACAGGGACTCTAGAAAACATTTATTGAGGTGAAAAAACTTACTTAGTTCTGCTTTAAGCTCTGCAGGCCTTCCTCTGAACTCAGGTCAGAGTTTAGGACTCAACAGTCAGGAAGAGCCTCGGGTCTAAAAAAGATTCCATGTGAACGTTCCAGAGTGAAAACCAATGCTGACCAAAAAAAAAACCCACAAAGATCTGTCTCACATGAGCAAAAAATCTCCCAGACTTTTGGGAAAATATTCTGTAGACTGATGAGATAAAAACTGAACTATTGTGAAGTTGTGCATCTTGTAGCATTGCGTGTAAAACTAAGTGGCTTGTACTTCACACACACATGCTTAGCGGTGATAAACCACACACGTTGTAGCCACAGCTGTCCTGGGACACACTGACAGAGGTGAGGCTGCCAGACACAAGCACCACTGACCACCACCAAACAGACAGTATGGTTGACGTGTCTTGCCCAAAACACAATGGCAAAGCAATCTTATTCTGGAGAGAGCAGGATTCGAGCCATGCCGGTGCCCTCCAGTTACAAGACAACCTGCTCTATGTCCTGACCTACTGCCGCTCCCAACTAAACTAACACTGCATTTGAGAGAAGAACATCATACCAGCAGTCAAACATGGTGGTGATTAGGGATGTCCCGATCAAGATTTTTTGACCTCGAGTCCGAGTCTGAGTCATTTGATTTTGAGTATCGGCCGATACCGAGTCCCGATCCGATTTTACATTTTTTTTACGTTCCTTATGTTGTATTTAATTCACCCTATTTAATATTTAGCTGCACGGACAGGACAACCAGCAGTCCTGGGACGACAGCGGCCACTCCAGCACGTCCTGGGGTTTCCCCTGGACTTCTTCATGGTGGAGAGTCATGAAGTTGTTACTTGTGTGTAAAAACGAACATGACGAGAGCGCATTTCTGTACTGTGAGTACGCAAACAGTCCCAACACACACAGACCGGTGGATGGACATTACGCTATTAAATGAAACGTTATGTAATTAAATAAGCAGATCAGAACGGCAGACACTGCAGAAAGAGTGACATGATCATGGGCTGTCTTCTGCATGCAGTAAGTGATCACCTCCACTCCATGAACAAGTTTAAGATAATATCATAGGGATTTAATATGACTATAAACTAACACCGGTACTCATGCTAACGTGGCTAGCGAAGCTAACATGGCAACATTCTCAACACAGCATCATGCACTGAGCCAATTAAAGAAGCTTACCTCGAAGAAAATTTACGCACCGAGGATTTTATAAGTCCTCATCTTCTCCACTGTTGTGTAGACTATAGGACTGTTAACATTCACATTTTCACACACGTTGCGGTTGGTCGTCATGAAAACGCATCCCCTCTTAAAATGGCAGCTGTGGGTTGCGAGGGAAACTGTCCCGGATACTGACGTCACACGAAAAGGTGTATATGCATTAAAAACTAATAAGAATATATATACATACAGTATATGTCTGAGGCCTGATCGGGAGGTAACGACCGACTCCGATCGAGTCTTAAACTACGTGATCGAGCCCGATTCCCGATCACGTGATCGGATCTGGACATCCCTAGTGGTGATAGTGTGATGGTTTGGAGCTGGACAACTTAGTGTAATTAATGTAACCCTGAATTCTTCTCTCTATCAGTAAACCCTGAAGAAAAATATTCAACCACCAGTTAGTGACTTCAAGCTCAAGTCCACTTTGGTTAGGCAGCTGGAAAAAGATCTGAAACAAACCAGCAAGGTCAACCTTCGACTGGGTCCAAAACAACAAAAGGAAAAAGAATATATTTAAAAAATGATGAATTGGTTGAGATGTTGAGACATGAGACCCTTCATGCTTGAAAACTCTCCAACACAGCTGAATAAAAAAAATGATGCAAAGAAAAGTGGACCAACATTCCTCTACAGTGATGTGAAAGACTCTTGGTTAATTACTGCAAACATTTCATTGTAGTTGTTACTGGTACCGAGTGTCACGTCACCAGTTATTAGATGTAGGAAGCATTTTTATTTACATAAGGCTATGTTGGTTTTGATTGATAAGAACTGCATTTTAAATTTACTCCAAATTTGTTTGCTGATCTTATACAGTAAAGCATGACTTTTTAATTTTAAATAATAAATACATATGAAATGTATACAGGCAGATTCACAGCAATGCAAACGCAGCTGCTATTCCCACTGTGATGAACCAGGCAGACTAACTAATAGAACCACCTACGCACCAAACATACTGTACTTTTTATCGCACATACCAAGTACACACACACACACACACACGTTTCTTTGTCCCAGCCCACTAGTCATTATAGCAGCTACATGAACGCTGTTGTTTTTGCTGTGACACAGTCTGACTGCAGCTTACCACATCCACAGACAGCACACAACTAAAAATACTTTACTTAACAAACTCCTCTGACAACAGTTTGACTTTCTGTCTCCTCGTTCTCCTCCTGCCTTTAATCAGCATGTAAACAAGCACAAGGTCATTTTCCTTTTGAAATAAAATGGGGAGGGGGGGTTAAGAGGAGTGAGGTGCAGATAATCCTTTGGACATGCTGATGGAGAAGTTTGTCCGGGTGATGCTCAAGTGTTAATTATGCAAGAATGCTTCTCCTCTCATGGTGACTCATCAGGTTATCTCTTCTCTCTATTGCTCTGATATTTATTTTCTCCCACCATCTTATGTGAAAGGAAAGGAAGGAAAATAACAGGAAAAGGAGACAAAAAGAAGATGAAAAAAATAGCTGAGTGATTGTTGAATTTCCACTTCAGCATGGTGTCAGCTCTTGTATCTATTGAGTGAAACTTGACTGAGATGTCTTTTGAAAAATCTTGCATGTGTGATTTGAGCCTTTATCTTCAGTGAAATACAAGTTAATTAACTTAATCTGCATTGTTTTTAGCTCTTTCAAAAGAAGAGATAGAGAAGAGAAAAATCTGATGTTCCTTTTTGTCTCGTGTCTTTTTAGCTGTTGCAGCCAAACAACCCAGTTTTGATGCAACTAAAACTTTGATGTCTAATTGTTGAAGGAAAATGTTTTTTTTTTTCTTTTTTAGTGCACTGCTTCACTGTGAGACAGCAACTCGGTCTGAGTAAAAGTGTAAAGGCATCATTTTTGAAGGTCTGACAGCACCCAGGCCTCATTTCCATCTTTCTCCACTATTTATCAGCTCTCTCCTCTTCCCCAGCGAAGCAGCAATGTTAACAATGCTGTCCCCACATTTACCAGTTCTGCCTCATTACAGCTAAAGAAGTGGATAAATTAGCGCAGGAGAGCGTGCACGGCAGAGTCCAGCTCCACCTGTCAGCCAGGGGAAGATGGTGAACGAACTGGAATGGAAGCAGCAGTGTGTTTGTGAAAGAGAGTGCATGTTGGAAGGAATGGCTCAATCTTTAACACACTTTAGAAGAAAGTCCACCTATTAAGAGAAACTCTTGTCTTTCCAGAATAATTTCCTGAAGTTTCAGTTTTCAACATTTTAGAATGTATATCTGGATTACATTATTCTCAGAATACCTCCATCACAAGATTTTTAATCTCAGTTTTGATTGGGATTTAGCTTCTATTCTTCTTTTTAAAATCTCCAGCAGCTGTTTTATCTCCTTTTAGCTTTACTTTTACATACAGTCCTGGTTTATAGCTGTAAATTCTTAAACTCAAGATGACAAACATGTCTGTTTTTTTCATCCCAAAACTTTGCAACCCTGCAGTTTATAAAAATAATTATTCCTCTTTCTCATCTGTTTCCCTTCTAGCCTGCCGTGTTTATGGATTAGTTAAAGGTTCTCTTTCAATCAGCCACATTTGGGCCTCCCTCACTGCTGCCGATAAAACAGCAAGGCATTCCAGACTGTCCACTCGATAGCCTGCCAGGATTAACATTTATCTCCAAGGTTGAAAATCCCATCAGTTGGAACAAAAATAATTTTCTGTATAATATTAAGGGCCACCAGCCAAATAATGGAAGACAATGCCGAGTGCATCCCGGGCTTGCAGTTTCATTCACTCCCTAATCGGCAGAATGGCTGAGCAGAGTACGGCAGCGTAGTGAATGCTTTCATCCCAGTAGGATAAGAAAAACAATGGCCCTTTTTAATTCCTTTCTTAAGTGGGCAGCCGAAAGAAAATTATATAGACATAATTGATAATGAGAAGACAGGTGGGGGGGTCTCAGAGAGGTCTCATGTCCAACGTCCAATCATTTTTTTTTTTAATTTCACATCATAATAAAAAATAACTATTATTAAGACTATTATTTCGTAAATTACAGGATGGCAGCTCCTATAAACAGGACTCATTTTTGCAAATTAGAAGCACATGAAGAAGAAAGAAAGAAATGCAACATTCATAAACAACTCTCAGCAGTTATCTTCCTTAGAAAATCATTAGCAAGAAATGTAGCCATGATAAATTTTGAATGTAATTTTGTCTTGGTGTGGCTGTAAGTTGCAATTCCACCTCCAAACAATAAAGTGGTAGTTTATCTGTAGCTCAAAATAAGTCTGAATATGTTTATAAAAAAATATCAAATATAGTTTTATTTTTTGCTATAGGAGCCATTTAAGATTTTGGTAGCATTAAAAAACTAGAAAAAAATAAAAAAGGTGCTTATTCTCACTGTGGGCTGATGCAGAGACAGAAACATACTGTGGTTGTACAGCAGCCTCTTTTTGGTGAGTGAGACATGAAATAACTGATACATGGCCTCATGGCATGTGCTTAGTCATACATATAATGTCAACTTTTTCACTATCTTACCCCGTCCCATTTTTGGGTGGCAGACCCACCAAAGTCAATTTTCTACACTTTTCATGCAGACAGAAAAAAAAAACAATTGTTGAATTGCAAAGATATTTTGTCAACCACTTTGTTCAAAGCTTTTACCTTCAAGCGCACTCTGTCATTATTAAAGAGAAAAAAGTGACTTTTTCTCTTTTTACATCTGTGTTCTGCTGTCTCATTATTCATACAGGGGTCAGGAATTGCTCGTATGTGTGTGCATAAGAAACAATAAGAGGGTTGCATTGCTTCTACCAGAAAAAGGAGTTGAAGTTTGGCGGATACAGTCAAGCAGTAGAAGAATTTTTCTAGAGAAGGAGGTAGAGAGTGAAACAAATGAAACAAAGATAGACTGAATAAATATATTCATGTATTCTTTTCTAGAACAGTTTAATTGGCTTTCTATAGCACCCAGTTAGCATTCTTGTTACATGCAAACACACAAAGAGCTAATTGGCCCAGACGGAGAAAGCAGAATGGCCCTGAAAGAAGAGACCAGACTTCATTTGAAGATATGCAGCAACACCAGTACCATGTTGGGAGGCTATTTGGCAAACAGTTGTAAATAACATTATGCCGCTGCAATTGCAAATATTATTTTTTACTTTGTGTGCACTTCACCAGATGGCATCATGAACAAGAAAATAAAACTGCAATAAACTTCATGAGCTATCAGAGAAAAGTATTTGGTCATCAACCTTTTTTTCTGTGATTAACAAATTACATGTGCAAACAACTGTAAAAACAAAATGCTAATACTTTGTCCATAAACTATTTAATTTAGTCAATGTTTGTGTGTAATTGTCTCATGAATTCATGTTTTCCTGAGAGGAAATATTCACAAACAGACCTAAAATGTCTCTACAACCTAAACTGCTATTGTCTTGAATACACACCTATATTATGCAACAGTAATTTGAGCACACCAAAGGCAAGAGGCTAAATCTTTGATTACATTCACTATACAAACCGTAGCAGCAGCATCAGATGCACATAGGCCATCAAGAGCTCATTGTGCTCCTGACATGCAATTAATCTGACAAAGTAAACAAAGCTTGCCTCAGCCGCTGCAGACAGAGTCAGATTCCCTGGTGGCAAATCAAGTGCAAAACATGCAGCAAAAAACACTTCAAAAAAAGATTTTGGATTATGAATGTTAGATTTATTATCCCAGTAAATCCATACAACATGATCTCTTTAGTCTTAGTTTTTTGTTCTTAACCCTAAAATCTTTTTATAAAGCATTCAGTGCAAATTATTAGTCCATCTAGGTTTTAAAAAAAATTACTAAAACAATTTGCATCATTTAAAGTATTTCAGCAGATTAAAGTGAACAGTTTTAGGAAGTGGATGTTTCATTTCATTGGACAAATAATATGAAAGAATGACGTAGCCATCAAAACATAGTCTGCAAATTAAAATTTCACAAATTTGTAAGCTTTAAACTTAGAGCTAGCACAACAGACATGGCACTGCATACGGTAATTGGATCCAAGAGCACTCTGTGTTCACATAAGGTTTAAAGGAACAAAATTTGGAATTATTTCAGTAACAAGGCTTGGCAGCTTCCTTAACAATTTCATGTGAAAAACTGCATAAATTTGAGCACTGTCACTGTGAAGAAATAGGAATAATTTGCAGTCATTCAAACTGAAAACCATGCATGAACAAGAGGAAGTATACAGAGATTGAATAAGACTGGACCAAGTATGAACCCTTGAGGAACTCCCTACACAACACTCACTGACTACGTTTACATGCAGCCAATATTCGGGTTAAGGTCAGTATTCAGGTTTCAAAAATGTTCAGAATAACCCGTTTACATGCATAAGTAGAGAGAGTTACCCCTGTATACATGAAACTTGTAATAACCCGATTTAAACGCAGATGTGGGGTAGCGTGATGATGTACGGACTACTTCAAGACGCAATATGCGTCATTTCCAATTCTTCTTCCTGTATCCACAAACAACAACAGCAAAAGACCAAGATTCCTTGCGAATAAAGCATGCGCAGAATACACGTTTTGTATGGGGTTATGCCGATACGCGTTTACACAACTAAAAATTTGGATTAGAAAAGGGTTACCCCAGGGGTAAAATCCGGATTTTAAAAACCCGGTTATGAGCATATTCAGGTTTTTGCCGGTGTTTACATGGCCGTGCGGAACCGGGTTATTGTGAATATTCGGGTTTTAAAAGGGTTATTGGCTGCATATAAATGCAGTCACGGTTGGAATGAAAGTCATTAATAACCACAAAGGACTGTATGTTTCTAATTATGTTTTAAACCTGTTAAGAACAAGGACAAGAGAAGCCAAACCAGTTTTCTAACCTATTCTAGAAAATGTCATGATCTACCATTTCTAAAGTAGCACTGGGATCAAGTTGAACAGTTGTCTTTTTTTTTGGAATCAGTGTTTATATTAAGGTCATTTAATTTAATAATAATCTATACTTTATTGATCCCTCTTGGGGAATTCAGGCTCTTCATTTGACCCATCCTCCTTTCTGAGGAGCAGAGGGCAGCCATTTTGTATGGCACCCAGGGGGCAATTGCAGAGTTCACTAACTTGCCCAAGAATATTTCGACACGTAGCCTCTGCCAGGACTCGGGATCGAGCTCCGGTCTCCTGATCAGAGGACGACCACCTTCCCTATTAGACTACCTCGCCCCTGAGGCAGTTGCGGGTTCAGTATCTTACCAAAGAATACTTCGACACATAGCCTGCTGGCACCGGGAATCAAACCCTGGTCTTCCAAACAAGAGGCCATCTCCTTCCCCATTAGGCTACGGCCACCCACAACTTTACAGTTTTTGCTGATAATAGCAAAAAACATATTAACAAATATCCAACACATTTTTGGACTGAAGTTAACTAATTTGAATATATTCAGCTTTTACTGAGAAACAGTAGATTTGAAATAGGTCAATAATTAGAAATACCTGTTGGATCTAGATACTATTTTTTAAGAGTGGTTTGATGACAGCTGTTTTAAGTATACTGAGGGGAAAACTCCTGATAGGACAGAACGATTAATAATCTGCAGGACCTCATGTCTCACACAAAGTATTTTTTAAGAGAGTTGTAGAAATAAGATTCAAACAGCAGGTGCATTTTAGAAGTTTAACTGTATCATCTAACTGTTTTAAACTCGAAGGCTTAAAGTGAGGCACATTGCAGAGTAAATGTTTTGAGAGCTGCTGTAAGCCATTGTTGGATCTTGTGGCACTGATATGCTGTCTTACAATTTTGCAATTCTACCAACAATTTTGTTATGAAAGAATAAGACAAATTACTCACATTTTTCAATGGACAACATATCTAACAGGAGTTGAGAGGGTTGCTTGATAATTCTATCAATTTTTTTAAAAAGTATTTTAATATTTTCCTTTTTATTCATCATTTTTGAAAAGATCTAATGTCTGGCAGCATAAATTTTTTGTTGTACATACATGTTGTACATGTATAGTTAGAATTTGTAAATTTCATAATGAATTTGAAGTTTTGTTTTTCTCTGCTGTTGTTCTGTCTGTCTGTACTTTCTCCTTATCAAGCTTGGTTGTAGCCTAATGCAAATGCAGTATTCTGCCTGCATAACTACGGCCCACTGTCTCATTTTCATGGCTCTCTTTTGAGATACAGATCAGGTCAGCTTTCAAGAAAGAATTTGTCACCGCACACGCAAAAGAGAGGGAAAGAGCAAAATGTTTCTGACAATATTATTATTTTTGACTTACTTTTTGACTAAGTATTTTGAGTGAAAGTATTAGGGATATTTTTAAATGTCATATGTCCTTTTGGAACAAAATGTGCATTTGATTGTCTGACAATCACAAGAGTGGCCGTGTTCCAGGTTGGCGGTTGAATCCTGGCTTCCCTCTCACATGTCAAAGTGTCCTTGTGCAAAACACTGAACCCCCAAGTGCCCTCCCGATTTGCATATCAGTGTCTATGAGTGGGTGTGTGTGAATGGAGGAATTTATATTTGTAGTGTAAAAGTGCTGCACAATCACACCCCAGTACTGTGTGAAGAAGCCAGTGAAATGGCAGTATGTCTCAAAACATTAGGCCATGACAGTGACAATGAGGCTTGTCACCTCTCCTAGTTTCTGTCTGTCTCTGACTCTCTTGTTTCTCTCTTTCCATGCTTCTCTCCGTTTCTCCATGTCTTTGACTTATACCCACCCTCACACATACACACAGAAAGACAGAACATCTTTATTAGCCTTCTGTATGCAGGCTGTGCTCAGCCTGAGATTGCAGGACTGACCTCTCGCTGTGAGCTGTACAGGGGAAATGTTTACTCAAACCCCACAGAACATGCCATTAACCTCTTTCCAGATAGAAGACAAACAAGAATGTCCCTCCATGAGGGCAATAAAGACAGGAACACCAATCCAGGACCATCATGGCAATCATCTCATTACAAGACTGCGGGTGGTGGTGAAAAGCCAGGGAGCCCAGTCTCTCAGGGATACTCGCACTGCAGTGTACCAGTGTGCCTAACATTCAGTGAAGTGTCAATGATATGCAGTGAAGTGCAAACAAATGATTAATCTAACAGCCAAGAACAACACAAAGCTCCACCATTGCATAAAACACCTATGCCCCCACCTTTTAACAAACTAGTCCATATGCATAATCTCTTCCTATTTGACTAGCTGTCTTTTTTATTTCCCCTGTCTCACTCAACCACTCTGCTCTTCTCTCTCTATCTCTCTGGAGATTTAGAAGGATATCCTCAGGCTCTGGTTAAAGCCCGAACCAAGGAGCTAGTTATGGCAGTAGACAGGGAAAGAAGGGCAGAGGGGTCTGATGAGGATCTTGGGCACTAGAGTAGTTTGTCCTTCTTGGGTATCTGTGGGTGTTATTCAATCGCACCTCGATAATTCCTCCAATGTTGGAGCCGAATCCCCTCCTCCTACACATCTAGTAAAGATAGACAGCATAAGCTCATGCTCATCCCAGATTGAGAGCCTCCTCCTGAGTGGGTTTAAGAGCCTACCTCTGGGTATGTTTTTACCTGTGTCATTTAAAGAAGCTATTATTTTAATTGAAAAAGTTACCTGTTGCCTCAGGCAAATTTTAAAAGAGTAAAACAAGACAAAGAACAAAACAAAAACACCAGATGGTGATATGCATGGTAAAAGTGATAATTTATACTTATAGTTTGGTTATATGTGATAATTAGAGTGGGATTCCTCAAGGCAATTAGTGACTGTGGCGGCCATATTGTGAGAGGACATGAGGAAGGACAGCATGGGCTGTTATGAAGGAGCGCTTATCAAATATCTCTGACAGGGTGATTAGTGTAATAAGACACTGCAAGGTGAGATAGGCCACTTACACTTTTTTATTATGTCTGTGGGTGTGTGTGTCGGTGATTGTGTGCAAGAAGTAATTTGTGGGGAAATGAGCAAGATACTGAGAAAATGAAAATGACTGACTCCGTCCATCTGTTTTCTTATCTGTGTTTCTGAGCTTAAATGAGTGTCTCGGTGTTTACTGTGTTCCCTGAGCTTTTTATGTGTTGGTAGGTGTTAAATAAACCTTACGATAACACAGGTTCCTATGCTTGGATGGCTGCCCTGTGGGCTTTAGCCTATGACAGAGGGCAGATTGGGGGCACTTACCCCTGGCAGGGTCTTCTGTTCATGGAGGGCGCTTTGGGCCTTCAGTGCTGACTCTCTTGCACAGTATGTTAGAAAGGCACATCCTGCAGTATCAAAAAGAGAAGACCAACAGACAGTATTATTAGACTGAATATAAAAACACTGATGTTTAATACTTTATCAAAACGTTAAGTAGTTTAATGTCAGTTTTTTGGCATTAAAACGAAGAAGGAAAGGATTTCAACATTTTGTATCTATTAACTAAAAACTCTGGAAACGTATTTGTTTTGTAAACACATTTCCTAACAATAAAATATGATGCTTATTGTCATTGAAACATGTTTGATGTTTTTACTAGAAGACCATTAGAGCAGTCATTTCCCTCTATTAAAAAAATCTGTTGTAATTTTTCAAATAGAAGTAAAGAATTTCCATTTCATTGAAGTCAATCAGTTCCACATGTGACTCAAATATAGAGCTCACAGGACTTTTTGCAAGTCAGTGGAATTCATTTGCCCCATAGGTTGAGATTTGTCTTTCTAAAATCAATCAATCAATCAATCAATCAATCAATCAATCAATCAATCAATCAATCAATCAATCAATCAATCAATCAATCAATCAATCAATCAATCAATCAATCAATCAATCAATCAATCAATCAATCAATCATCCTACTTTATTAATCTCCAAAATGAATGTAGATGTTGTTGTAACTCAGTCTCTTTTCAGAGAGAGGTTCTAGCTGTGGGCAAAAAGGATCTCCTGTAGTGGTCTGTGTTGGATCTAAAAACACTCTGTTGTTGAGTTACTGTGTTGTGAAGAGGATGATGAGGGTTTTCCATCATGTTCTTCATCCCCCTTTGCACAATCAACTCATGAGACTCCAGATCAGCCCCCAGACCTTTATCAGTTTATGCAACCTCTTTTATATCACTTGCTCTGATGCTCCACCCCCAACAGGTGACTGCAAATCACACTCTCCACAACAGACTTAGAAAAGATCTTCAACATCTTGCTGCAAACATTGAAGGATCTAAGCTCCAGTCTGCTCTGTCCCTTCTTACAAACAGCATTACTGTTGTGTCTTCAGCCCAGTCCCTTAGAGAGCTGACCTCCATACATTCAGATAAAATGACATGCTGCTGGAGAGCTAAGAGTTTTAATTTTTTTTGTAGCAACCCATATTCAAATTAAACTGAGCTAGATCATGTGAGATTATTCTCACAAGGGTTTAAATGTTTGCTAAATTTATTGCATTAATCTAATGTAAAATGGACTGAGAAAAACAAGACAAAATGTTCAACTTACAGATATAAAAACTCTGAATTTATTCAGGCATATTTCAAAGAAGTAATCAAAATGCTTAGTCAGCGTCAGTTGAATGACTTCGGTAGAAGAAATTACCCACCGCTCTTTTAGAAATGATTACTATCATAGTTACTGAACCACAAATCAGCATCTACAGTGATGAGATGAAACCGTGTCCTCATACACCTCTGGAGACTATTCTTTGAAGTTGAAAAATTCAGGAAACAGTATGCAAATACCAGGTTTGGAGCAAATACGTCTCTGACAAAAATGTGACAGCCTTCATTAAAGGCTGAGTTGTTGCTCTGTTATGTGCTTGGCAGAGCTGACAATGGGTGACCCTGTTCAGAAGAGGTTTTGCACTGTGCAGCATAATTTCCCATTACTATATGTCACACCTACTGCCAAGGATTCCCATGGGCAAACACGCACAAACACACACACTCACACGTACAGATGATACTCGGCATGCCTAGCGAGCATCATCCTAAAAAGCTAGCAGCACACTCTGGCACCAGGCCAAAGGAACTTCCTTTCACAACCACCTTCACACACTTCTACAAGCAGGCGGTTAGTCGAGAGGAAAAATCACCTAAATGACACTGATGAAACAGCATCCAAACAGCTGAGCAGAGAAGTTTGAGAGCCTGGGGGAAATACTCTTCATCCTTTGTGACATTACAAAACTGTTGAGCATGAGCTGAGACTTCCTGGGGGAACACATCCTCACAAAGGCTCATGGGAGTTTAGGCAAAAGGTGAAACTCCTTTGCCTCTGTCCTGATATTATACTGAGATATTTTTACAGGATGCTCTGCTACATGTTTTATATATGTTCAGCACATATATCAGCACAATCTTATCCAAATACATAAAAATATATATTTAAACAACATTGAGCGACAGCTTAAATAGTATTTTGGGTGAAATAATTTCTTAATTTTACAATTTTTGTATTAATAATCTTCAGATGGCACTGAATAAACTGAGGTATTTTTTTTATTTTAAGTATTGTTTTAAACTTTTGACAGTAAAATATGTTTTTCATATATTTGTTACTCATATACAACTTTAATTTTTTTTTACAAAAACATATGAGTTTGACACAGCAAATTATATTCCCTTTAAGATTATTTAAATCCAGCAAAATTCCATGTGAAGTATTTTTGTCACAATAAGTACAGATCAAGTTGTTTAATGTTCTTTGTGCAGCAGCCAAACCGTCTGTGCAGCTGCCTCAGTGTGCTTGCAGCAAGAATGTAGGACAAGTTTGTATTTATTAGTGCTGGATCAGTGACCACCTGAAGCCTGAATAAGTCAATCACTGATCGATCCAGGTGTGAAACTGATGAAAAATAAAGCAGGAAGGTCATAAGAAGTGAAATAAATGAAAGTACCAGGGATGTAACAGCTGCTAAGACTTTAACATGAACTTACGTAAATAAATTAGCAGAAGATACTTGCAAAAAATTAAACATTGTTCTCACGAGTTAATGCAAATGCACATTTTTAAAAACTATTTTCAAGATGTGGATTAAACAAGCACTGAACAGTGACTGGAAAATAAGTTTCCTGATTTGAATGTAATGAAGGAAAAAAAGAGAAAATCACAGACATTGTTCTGAAAATAAGTGCAAGCTCAGATGGTGGTTCAGTAGACGGACTCTTAACTTCGTATGATGAGCAGGTTAAGAGGGGTGAAAATAATACTTTGGTAATCAAATACAATTTACCACACTATAATTTCTGTGGGGGACAAAAGTTGAACCAATTGTGTGTCAGGGAAATGGAAAAGTAAACTCTGTAAAATGGTTGAGAGAAAAAGCTGGAAAGGTGAAATGAGTCTTTGCATTTGCAAGACATGTTTCATGTAATTGCTTTAAGAATGCCCCCCCCCCCACAATGCTTTTTCCAACAATTCATTTTGAAATGGAAATTTGTACGTGCTAACAACCCCATGCACCCAGGCATGAAGTATAAATTGTGTGTCTTTTTATTTTAGAAACACATTTATTTTAAAATTTCAGATAATTAGCAAGAAATTCATGAATTAAGAGGCATTTGTTTAATCTTTTCACACGTGTCCAGCCCAATATACTGTATCTGTAAATGAGCAAAAAAAGTATATATATATATATATATATATATATTTATATATATATATATATATATATATATATATATATATATATATATATA
>SSNP01000020.1:73225-103106 GCA_006937955.1 Pachypanchax playfairii | reverse complement strand
CAATCAATCAATCAATCAATCAATCAATCAATCAATCAATCAATCAATCATCCTACTTTATTAATCTCCAAAATGAATGTAGATGTTGTTGTAACTCAGTCTCTTTTCAGAGAGAGGTTCTAGCTGTGGGCAAAAAGGATCTCCTGTAGTGGTCTGTGTTGGATCTAAAAACACTCTGTTGTTGAGTTACTGTGTTGTGAAGAGGATGATGAGGGTTTTCCATCATGTTCTTCATCCCCCTTTGCACAATCAACTCATGAGACTCCAGATCAGCCCCCAGACCTTTATCAGTTTATGCAACCTCTTTTATATCACTTGCTCTGATGCTCCACCCCCAACAGGTGACTGCAAATCACACTCTCCACAACAGACTTAGAAAAGATCTTCAACATCTTGCTGCAAACATTGAAGGATCTAAGCTCCAGTCTGCTCTGTCCCTTCTTACAAACAGCATTACTGTTGTGTCTTCAGCCCAGTCCCTTAGAGAGCTGACCTCCATACATTCAGATAAAATGACATGCTGCTGGAGAGCTAAGAGTTTTAATTTTTTTTGTAGCAACCCATATTCAAATTAAACTGAGCTAGATCATGTGAGATTATTCTCACAAGGGTTTAAATGTTTGCTAAATTTATTGCATTAATCTAATGTAAAATGGACTGAGAAAAACAAGACAAAATGTTCAACTTACAGATATAAAAACTCTGAATTTATTCAGGCATATTTCAAAGAAGTAATCAAAATGCTTAGTCAGCGTCAGTTGAATGACTTCGGTAGAAGAAATTACCCACCGCTCTTTTAGAAATGATTACTATCATAGTTACTGAACCACAAATCAGCATCTACAGTGATGAGATGAAACCGTGTCCTCATACACCTCTGGAGACTATTCTTTGAAGTTGAAAAATTCAGGAAACAGTATGCAAATACCAGGTTTGGAGCAAATACGTCTCTGACAAAAATGTGACAGCCTTCATTAAAGGCTGAGTTGTTGCTCTGTTATGTGCTTGGCAGAGCTGACAATGGGTGACCCTGTTCAGAAGAGGTTTTGCACTGTGCAGCATAATTTCCCATTACTATATGTCACACCTACTGCCAAGGATTCCCATGGGCAAACACGCACAAACACACACACTCACACGTACAGATGATACTCGGCATGCCTAGCGAGCATCATCCTAAAAAGCTAGCAGCACACTCTGGCACCAGGCCAAAGGAACTTCCTTTCACAACCACCTTCACACACTTCTACAAGCAGGCGGTTAGTCGAGAGGAAAAATCACCTAAATGACACTGATGAAACAGCATCCAAACAGCTGAGCAGAGAAGTTTGAGAGCCTGGGGGAAATACTCTTCATCCTTTGTGACATTACAAAACTGTTGAGCATGAGCTGAGACTTCCTGGGGGAACACATCCTCACAAAGGCTCATGGGAGTTTAGGCAAAAGGTGAAACTCCTTTGCCTCTGTCCTGATATTATACTGAGATATTTTTACAGGATGCTCTGCTACATGTTTTATATATGTTCAGCACATATATCAGCACAATCTTATCCAAATACATAAAAATATATATTTAAACAACATTGAGCGACAGCTTAAATAGTATTTTGGGTGAAATAATTTCTTAATTTTACAATTTTTGTATTAATAATCTTCAGATGGCACTGAATAAACTGAGGTATTTTTTTTATTTTAAGTATTGTTTTAAACTTTTGACAGTAAAATATGTTTTTCATATATTTGTTACTCATATACAACTTTAATTTTTTTTTACAAAAACATATGAGTTTGACACAGCAAATTATATTCCCTTTAAGATTATTTAAATCCAGCAAAATTCCATGTGAAGTATTTTTGTCACAATAAGTACAGATCAAGTTGTTTAATGTTCTTTGTGCAGCAGCCAAACCGTCTGTGCAGCTGCCTCAGTGTGCTTGCAGCAAGAATGTAGGACAAGTTTGTATTTATTAGTGCTGGATCAGTGACCACCTGAAGCCTGAATAAGTCAATCACTGATCGATCCAGGTGTGAAACTGATGAAAAATAAAGCAGGAAGGTCATAAGAAGTGAAATAAATGAAAGTACCAGGGATGTAACAGCTGCTAAGACTTTAACATGAACTTACGTAAATAAATTAGCAGAAGATACTTGCAAAAAATTAAACATTGTTCTCACGAGTTAATGCAAATGCACATTTTTAAAAACTATTTTCAAGATGTGGATTAAACAAGCACTGAACAGTGACTGGAAAATAAGTTTCCTGATTTGAATGTAATGAAGGAAAAAAAGAGAAAATCACAGACATTGTTCTGAAAATAAGTGCAAGCTCAGATGGTGGTTCAGTAGACGGACTCTTAACTTCGTATGATGAGCAGGTTAAGAGGGGTGAAAATAATACTTTGGTAATCAAATACAATTTACCACACTATAATTTCTGTGGGGGACAAAAGTTGAACCAATTGTGTGTCAGGGAAATGGAAAAGTAAACTCTGTAAAATGGTTGAGAGAAAAAGCTGGAAAGGTGAAATGAGTCTTTGCATTTGCAAGACATGTTTCATGTAATTGCTTTAAGAATGCCCCCCCCCCCACAATGCTTTTTCCAACAATTCATTTTGAAATGGAAATTTGTACGTGCTAACAACCCCATGCACCCAGGCATGAAGTATAAATTGTGTGTCTTTTTATTTTAGAAACACATTTATTTTAAAATTTCAGATAATTAGCAAGAAATTCATGAATTAAGAGGCATTTGTTTAATCTTTTCACACGTGTCCAGCCCAATATACTGTATCTGTAAATGAGCAAAAAAAGTATATATATATATATATATATATATATTTATATATATATATATATATATATATATATATATATATATATATATATATATATATATATATATATATATATATATATATATATATATATATTTATATATTTATGTATTTATGTATTTATGTTTTACAAAAATTATTATTAAAATATTATATAACTGCAAGACACAGTGTTGTGATACAAGCTGATACTATCAAATCTAACACACTGTAAGACAGAACATAATATTCATTCACCACTTCCTGTGTCTGACAAGGTTAAACTACCACCAGAAGAGCATCTTTCCATCTCTCAGTTGTTCTATCCATCCTCTTTGGAAAGGGTTTGTTCACAGCCGTTGGCTGTCTGCTTCACATGCAGCCTCCTTTCTAATGATCAAAGAGGTCATCTGTAGACTTAAGCTACACCTGTCACTCAGCTTACACAAACTGTCAGTCATTGCTCCAGACTTCATCTACAACTCTACTGTTGTAGATACAACCCAAAACAAGCATGGCTATGTTGCGCTTTGCTAATCATCAAAAATAATATTTACTCTAAAAATTCAAAGACAGAACAAGATATGTCTCTAACCTCGGCTATGTATCTACAATTTAATGACAAATGTCCCGGTTTTCTGCCAGTTTGGTCGGCTATTTTTAGTCAGTTCCACTGAGTGGACCTACCGAGGAGAAGAGAATGGATGAGGATATTTAAGATCTCTTTGTATCTTTTACTTCTGACTGTGTGGCACAGCTTAGAGTCCCCCTTCTCAGCATCAGAGATTGATAGATAACTCTACTCAAGCAAAAGATTTGCCCCCCACTAACATTCAGCACGCCTGAACAATGCAAGCACTCTAGCACTGACACTAAGTATTATGATAATGTATTGCTCAGCAAAATGATAGATGTTAAACAGCCCGACCTGGCTGCACTACGTGCTGATGCGCACCGCACACAACAATTGTGTCAAGACATCCCAAGCACTGGATGAGGCTTCCTGAAGGCACACAAACCATCAAATTCACATTACAGGGCAGCTGCGTTCAATGATTAGAAGGCAGGACAGGACAAACCTGAAAGTACAACAATACAGAGTCACTCAAATGTAGGTAACAAAATGAAACGAAGGACTCCCCAGACATTCAGCCAAGTCCCCAGAGATTCACTACATACCCAAAGTAAGAATTCATAAAGCACAAAACATCTGTGCAAAACGTTGAAGCACAATCCACAATCCAAATGACTTAGTTAAAAGCAAAGGTGGCATATTTTGATTTACCTTTAAGTCTATAATTATGTTGAGATTTCGTGCAGCAAAATGTGAGCTGCTATAAAGCAGCTAATTGTTTATTATGTACTAACTGATGCCAACAGCCAAGTACAAGATCCTACTGAAAATAAAGTAAGAAAATCAAGATTTATTCAACCCTAAGAGGATTTCAAGTTAGATGTCAAAACAAAGAGAAGAAATATGTAAAACATTCATGTTTGTTTAAGATCATGGATTGTCCACTCTTCAGCTCTTGCATTTGTTTGGTATGAAAAATACGTATTGTACAGAGAAAACAGCAGAAAAAAAATGTTGATTGAATTTGTGATGATCTATCTGGAAACCTCCAAAGCCTTTGACATAACAGCTTGCCACTATCCATCAGCGTTTTATGCCAATACTGCACAGCATGCAAACTAATTTTCGAAACACTGAACCACAAACAATTACTGCAAAATCTTTAATTAGAGATGTATTAAAATGGTCAATGTCTGTGATGTAGTTGTGACACTCGAGTAGTTACACAGCTGCAACACTTTACAGGTTTCTTTGTAGGTTGATGCCTGGAAACAGACCATGTGATCGACCTGAATCATATTAAAGTTAGATTATTAGAGTGATTTCTACTGTGTGGATTTACATCTATCTAGAATCAACATTTTTCATCTTACAATGAATAAAACATGTTTTTAAACACCTACCAGCAGAAAGGATTAAACTCTTTGGAGGAATACAGTAAAAACTGTGATTGCTACAGGCATATGTAAATAAATATATATATATTATAACCTTGTTAAGATTTTCTAACAAATTATATTTAAAACTGGATTAGTTGGATGCAGAACAAGGGAAAAACAGGAATTATTTCCTTTCTTATAACTTATAAATTGTAATAAAATAGTGATCATAATTTTCCTGTAAAAAAATCATAATGTTGTGGCTAACTTCCCATCCCTACTATATATCAGATTATCTTGTGTTTTTTTTACTGAGTTATCCTCTTGGTCAAAGCTAGTCAAAGCTAGTCATAGTGGGCAGAAACAAGATGAGGGCGAGTTGTTTTTTTTGTTTGTTTGTTTTGTTTTGTTTTGTTTTGTTTTGTTTTGTTTTGTTTTGTTTTTTCATATAAAATGGTTATTATTCTCAGCTGTTGTTAACGGGTTAAACTCTACATCACTGTAGTATAGTCCTTGCCCCCATCAATCCGTGGGGCTGACTCCATAGTGACCTTTAAAAAGGGACTGGAGACACTTTTCTTCATGAAAACCTTTTGTTGATGTGTTTTATGTTTTATTTGTTTTATTTGCATTTCCTGTATTTTGTATTTGTAGCTTGATGTTTGTACAGTGCTTTGTGATTTCTATCTGCGAAAGGCACTTTTATGAAAAAACTTTACTTACTTACTTACTTACTTATAGTGTTTCAAATCACCAGGTATTTTTTATAAATGTGTGGAACTCCAGTGAAAAAAGGTTTTGAAATATGTCTAAATGTTAAAACTTTCAAATATTTAAAGCTGCTAGAGATTCCACATCATAATTTCCTTTGACGTGTAAAGTAGAAGGGAAGGTTTGTCAGGAAACATTTTGTACTATTGTTTTTATTACACTACCACTTTTTTTTACTTGTTTTCTCTCCTATCTTTTTATATTCAATTTTAAAGTAGTGTGTGCACCGTACTTACTTCTCTTTTCTTGATGCCTGTAATCCCATTTTCTTACTCATATGCTTTCCTTCTTCACTGTACAGATTTCACACATTGACACAGCAGGAGATGTGTTTATGGTTTGGATGAGTAGCCAATAAGAAAATTTCATCCATATAATGTGCTGGTGAAATCTCATTAAAAGTACATGCTGATGCTCTCCAAAGTGACTTTGAATGTCATAACGGGCATAACGCATACATCAGAGTGGCCTTGGTGGAGGATGATTTGATCGGGCATTTGGTCTGTCTTTGGAACAGGATTATCCTTTTCTGTGGCAACCATCTACTAGAGTGTTGACATTCATGCACGGTCGAGGACAAACATAGATAACACGAACATAGAAACATTGTTTTAATCAATCAGTGGGTGCCAGGGAAGAAGACAAGGAGCAGGCTTAACAGCAGTCCGATGGCTGGAGGAACAGGTGGTGCATGGAAATCTTCAGGGATGCAAGGCTGAGTCCACACGCTCATCTCTCCCACCAGAGTGCTTGACTTGTTGCAAATCAATAAGATCATGAACTGTGGCCTCTGACTTACATATCATAAATACCTAGTCAGGCTTGTGAATTGTTTTTTGATACGTTAAGTGAGATAGCAGATTTATGTTCAGTGGTGCTGGTTAAAAATAGATTTGTTGCTCTGAGTGTCTGTTAAATTTTTGAGTTCTATCTAAAATTGCAACTTTTACAAAATTGTAATAGTTAAGGCACCAAAGTCTTTATGTCTGAACACTGAAATTTAAAATATAAGAAAACTTAATTAGTATTATCTATATTAATAATAGTATTAAATATGTATTTCATCATATCCACTCTGCATTTAAACTGTTTGATTTATTGTCAGCCACAGAGGAACAGAACAATTTCCCAAGTGAAGAGTACTTAAAGGTGTTTGATAAATAATCAAGTTTCAGTTATTAAAAATCTCCAAATTACACTAATATCATAGTTTAAAATATAATGTTAGAAGCTGACACGAAATTTGAATTCGGAAAATTAAGTGTTGTTTTTTCTTCTTTTATTTAACTAAAACTTGCTCCAATTAGTTGCATGCTCGCACAGCTCGCCCTCATTTATAATTATCACCTGGATATCACTGATCGATCCCTGATCATCCGTGACTTGTCTGACTAATTACTAAGTGAGCACAAAGCCAGATCGTTTAGGACAAGAAGCTGGTTTACAGGAGATGTGGGGGCTGAACGGAGCCAGAAGCGAGGGGACGATGCATGCTGAATCTCAGCCTCTACTATTATCTTGCGTTGTACTTCCTTACTGCTACCCGCCCACGGAGAACCATTACAACACAGCTGCCATGGAAATAACGTTTTCTACAGCTAATGACATCCGAAAAGTAGGCAGCATCAGCCCGCTAAAAGGTCAAAGCAGCATGCCAGAACCACCTTAATCACCGATGCTGATTGGCTGATAATGGTTTGGATTTTCGGCTTTCCACAAAGCGTTCGTTTCTGTCTGACAACAAATGGACTCTGAGATGGAGGGATTTTTTAAGTTATGAAGAAATCTATGCAGCTGCAGCGATCCTAGGCACTCGCCTGTCAACTGTCCCGCCCCCTTCAGTGGATTTAGCGGGATGCTCAGCACATGATAGTCAATGTAAACATACAACGACATTTCAGCTGTAGTATTCACGTGGACCTGCTGGACGCCGCGACAATTAACCCCGCACTTGCAACCCATCCCAGCCCACGTGTTCTCCCGATACACGTACATTATATATATGTATGTACTACAGCGAGAGATACATAAAGATACACATACATATCTATATATTTCAATGTATGTATATACACATATATGTAAATGTATACATCTATATGTATGTATTTATGTATATATACATACCTACATACATGCCTACATGTATATAATTAGCGTCCCAACACTTTCATTTCTTTCAGTGTCTCCTCCTACAAAAGTAGTGACAGCAGACCCACCAACCTTTATGCATTCCCGTAAACCTGTCTTTCAGTACAGTGAGTTCGTATATCTTTCCGAATTCCTCAAACAAGGGTTTCAGGTCTTTTTCCTCCAGGTTTCTGGGAATCTGCCCGATGAAAAGCTTGATGGCGTCGTGGTCCTTCATTGGAATGGTGTTCTGGCCGATGGTAAGCCCGTTCATCCTGCCGGCGCTGTTCGTGGTGCTGAATCCATTCTCCTGCTGCACTCCGTTTGCAGTGACTGTAGCCATCTTTCCTCAATGGGCCGGCGGGCTACTCTCTCTCCCTCTCTCTCTTTTTCTCTCCCCCCTTTCTCTCTCTCAGTAGTCAACTGTGCGATACCAGAGCGCACTTCTACCCCCCCTCCCCTGCTTTATATATCTTCCTTTCTCACTCCTCCTCCTCCAACTGTCCTCCCTCCCTGCTTCTCCTCTTTTTCAGCCTATAAGCTACCTAGTTTGAAATCACCCCTCTTTATTTTATTTCATTCTTTATGTGTATGCATGTGTTAAGCCCACCACTCACACCTACACACCAAGTGGCTCTCTGCGCCGTGACGTCAGTTCGTACTTTCACGAACAAACCACTCCCAATCGTTGATATGCATGATGAGCCTGTTTCAAACAAATGGAAGAGCAGGATGTGCCCTGAAGGCAGAGTTAGAGTGCAAATATTTGTGTACAAAGCAAAGTCTTGGGACATTTAAATGATGCATGCGCGCTTCACCTCCAGCCTTATCTGGTTTGCTTTAGCTTTAGAGAAGTCTGTGAATTTTGTTTCCTGGTCTTCAAAAAATTGTAGTTTAAAGTTTTTGCACTAATTTTGCAAGATTGGTCAACTATCACGAGTTTGACTTTATAAAGAAGAACATGAGTAAAAGTTTAAAATGGTTTTACAAACACTCATTATCATTTTTAATTGTGTGTAAATTAAACTCAGCAGCAGTAAGCTTTAACACCATAAAAGAGGTGACCGAAATTTCAAAAAAGAAAACCACAAGCCAAAAAAGATACAAAATAGAAAAAAGCCTTGTGAAATAAAGATTTCTGCAACAACTATCCCAAGGTAATCTATTACAGTCTGAGCCAATCAGCAGTAACCCTGGAGGATTGGAGATTCAATAATTTGTTCAAATAAGAGTTTTATAAGTTCAATGCAGTTTATTATAAAAATATAAGAAAAAGAGAATATTTATTTTATTTTTTTTTTTTTACTACATGAATAAACTTGTAACAGATGGGGATTTAAGGAACAAAGAATAAAATACTGTGGTCTGAGATTATTTCAGTTGAACTCTTGGAGCTGCTGTGTTACTGTCCATGGTGCTGAAATCACACTGCCAATGAATTAAATTGTCAGTGCTTCAAATTTAACTATGTCTGCTTTCTCTACAAATTCTTTTTGTCTTCAGCCTATCTGCTGTACGTGTTTTTGTTCTATCCCTCACATAAACACACAGGCACAAAATGGCATATTCAATGCCACTTCTTTGGGAGATTTGTTATTCATACAGGAGAGCCTCTCCCCCAATTGAATCACCACAGTGTATTCTGTGTACAGAAATGTCTAATTAATGCAGATAGAAATGCACCATCAATACTAGACAAGTCCATCTTGATAATTACTCTCTATGGCTGGCATTTGTGTGAATCTTATCATGTATCAATAACTGATTTGTACGTGGCAAGTCTGCAATAAAAATGTGAACAGGAACCACATGCTAGTGTCAAGAGTAATTAGCTCTGCCCTGTTTGAAGGTCTGAAAATGAGACATGCTGTCTCTCACATCTCAGGAGGTGTTGCTCACCTAAACCTGACCTCTGGTCCTCCTGTGAAAATTGGCAAGCTAAATGACATCTTCTGGATTTTAACAATAAAAAAAAAAAACGAATTAAAAAATGTAGGTGGTGGACCACTGAAGCACACTCACAAAACATGATTAACCTCTTTTAGGTCAGAATTGATTGGATATAAGAAAGATGTAATTAAATAGTTATGATTTGTTTGTTCCGCTGTCTGTGTTAATTATCAGAATAAAGCATCCTTTAAAATCACCTTCAGAGATGGAAAAACATAAAAGAAAAAAAACACAGTCAAATGATAAGAGCTCGTGTGTGTGTGTGTGTGTGTGTGTGTGTGTGTGTGTGTGTGTGTGTGGGTTTGTATTTCTGACCTCCTGGGGACCCGTTTCCTGACTTTTACTATCTTTCTGGGGTCCGAGGGTTCTTGTGGGGACCGAAGCCTGGTCCCCATGAGGGGGACTCCCCTTTTTAGGGTTAGAGGTTAGGTTTATAGGTATGATGTGAATAGAGTTTTAGTTAGTCTTAGGGTTAGTTATAGATCAGTAATGGTTAAGGTTAGGAAAAAGGTTTGGGTTAGGTATAAATCTAGTTACTAAAATCAATGGAAGTCAATGGACAACAAAGGATAACAAAACACACTTGTGTGTGTGTGTGTGTGTGTGAGAGAGAGAGAGAGAGAGAGAGAGAGAGAGAAAGAGAGCAAATGGGGTGTGTGTGGGGGGGGGGGTATTTCCAGAGAGGGTGTCAAAACATTCCAAAAGTTCTTATTGGTCACTTGATGGTAGAGAAGTCTGCATTGATGGATTATGGGCTGTTTGCTTTCTGTGCTTATGTGTTTTTGCGAGCTCGCCACCTGATGTTTGTCAGAATGAACGCTCTTTAGGGATAGTTGCTTTCTGAGAGCAACACTAACATCTGGTACTATTCTCTTTGTTTTATTTATTTATTTCCTATTTGTTCACATTTTTGTGGTTCCCAAAAGAATTTCTCTTTTATTTTTTTTCTCTCTTCAGAATGAGTTTTAACAACACAACAGGTCTCCCTTGGCAAAAACATCCGGGCCACTGTTTTCCAGAAATACCTAGCTAATTTAGTTCAAGTGCCACTTATTGGCTTTGTAATTTTTGTTCTCATGTTTGTTCCATCCTTATGTGAGATAGTTTTACTGCACAGTAGTAGGAGAGGGAAATGTGCATGTTAAACAAAAAAAAAAAGAAGTGCATGTACTCCATGATCTCTTCAATTACGCCCATGTGTCAGCATCCGAACAGAGATGAGCTTATCTGAAAGGTTAACTTGCTTCGTCCTGTTGTCAATACCAATACTAACGGAAAGGGAAATTACTCAAGGACTTTCCTCTTCAGAAAAAACATTTCACTCAAATTATGTTCCTATTACTTGATGGTAAAAACTAAATTTTCACATGGAGAATGAGTGAGGATTTTTTTCCCATCATAAAACTAACTGACTTTGGAATTAAACTCAGGTGTGGACATGGTAAATGTGTGAAACATTACTTTCCCTGGGGATTGTACATGGTACAACTACTATATTCCAGACCTAAGTGGAAGCTATTCCTGTTTTTTATTATCCAAATTATTCACATATCTGTCAAGGTGACTTGTTGGAATGTCACAAACACACTCGCACACATGCACACATATACCAATGGAAGTGGCCGCAAAACCAATCAGTGATTTGTCATGTATTGTTCATAACAGCCAGGTGACATACATAATTTCTTTATACCATGTGTTCATTATTCATTAAACTGGATATATGGAGTGAACCAGGTTGAAGGTAGTCATGCATGAACATTTTTCTCTCTGTGTTTTTGTAGCGTAAGTCCAAAAGGAGAGCAGGCATTGATATTCATGGCACAATCAGCTCGAGGTGTGACAGTAGTGCTTGTGAATCTGTGAGTGTGTATGGAAATATCGAAGCAACCTCAAACCTTAGCTGCAGTCTTTACCTGAGGGAGGGGTAGGTTATCCCCCCCAGCCACACGCACATACACACACACACACACACACACACACACAAGTGTGTTTTGTTATCCTTATGGGGACCGTCCATTGACTTCCATTGATTTTAGTAACTAGATTTATACCTAACCCAAACCTTTTTCCTAACCTTAACCATTACTGATCTATAACTAACCCTAAGACTAACTAAAACTCTATTCACATCATACCTATAAACCTAACCTCTAACCCTAAAAAGGGGAGTCCCCCTCATGGGGACCAGGCTTCGGTCCCCACAAGAACCCTCGGACCCCAGAAAGATAGTAAAAGTCAGGAAACGGGTCCCCAGGAGGTCAGAAATACAGACCCACACACACACACACACACACACACACACAACCTCCCCCCCCCCACACACACACACACACGCGCCCACATATACAGGCTTGACCAAAAAAGAACCAATCACTCATAAGCCATAATCTTCTATTTAAACGCATCTATTAAAACACAGTTTATTTGTTTCTGTCTTGTAGCAAGAATGCACGAGGGATTATTGAACAGCACTCAATGCTGTTATTTGCTAAATTAATTTGTACTTATTCTTTCATTTAAAACAAAAGGTGGATTAGATTTCTCTGTTTTTACTTTATGGTTTGGATTTCAGTGTTGTTGTTTCGCTACTGAATGATAAGCAGGTATTTCACTGCATGTTTAAGTTCAGCTGTGACGCAATGTGGGGGATAAATGAGAGAAAAACAAAGAGGTCATGGAGACCACAGTGACTCATCAGCTTCCTGAAAACTAATAAGTCCAACAGGCCTCCCTGGAGTACAGTCACATTGGTTTTATTTACCACAAATAAACAGCATTTTGTTTTAGTTTACAGTATATACATTGTTGCCAGAATCTACCAGCAGTGCTATTCAAAAGATGACTTTGTAGAAATTCTATTAAAAAAATATATATGTGGAAAACAATTTTACCAGCATTCTGAAAATCCTGTCAAGTGCTGCTTATTTTCCATAATTTGGTCAAATTTTACATCATTACCGTGTAGGATAATAACATTGATTTTCTTCATGTGTAATGATTTTGTTTTAGTGTGGTGCCTAGGGGTAAATACATGCACATTTACCCTCTCCTCTCACTCACCTTCCCTGAGGATGTTGTTGCAAAGCTGACACCCCTTTTCTGTCAGCCCAGATTCCTCTGATATGAGTTAAAAAGTACTAAAGGCTGTTAGCGCACATAATCTTCATCACATGCTTGTACAACTCCTGGCATTGAAGAGACATTTGCTAGGGATTTGTCACTACATACAAATAAATAATTTATTCTGTTTATGTCTAAAACAATCAGTCATGTCAGAAAACAGTTCCTTTCAGATTTAATGTTTTCTTTTTAATAAAATGTATCATAACTATTTTGAAAGTCTCTCAGACATGTCAGCATTCAGCATGATGTCTTCAGTGTCTGGAAACAACAGCCGAAAATGTAAATTTAGAGCTTTTCAAATTTTGAAATTTATCATTTATGGAGGTATGGAAACTATGAATACCATTGTGTAAATCTGCATTATTTATCTGCCAAAAAACTTTATATTACTGTAAAAACAGTTCCAGTTATTATTAAAAAAAACTTGGCTGGAGGATTACAGAGGATTAGGCTCTGTTCTTGAAAGGATCATTTAAAAGTATATTATCACTATGAGAAGTATTGATCATCTCTGTGAGAACTAAACTAAAACTAAATGTACAGAGACTTAGTGACATTTGTGCAAAGACACAGACAACCTACAGATATTCAGACGTATTAATCCCGAGGCTGCACAAGGGCAGCTGAACTTGATGCACAACTATTTCTATGTTTCTAGGAGCTCTAGCTCTTCAACAGGACTTATACTTTTAAAAAGTGCAGGTACTGGTGTACCTGCTGTCTTAAATCCTACAGTATACACTATATTATTTACTCTGGTGGATGATTTGAGTATGACAGATGCTAAGAGCCAGTTGTATTCCTACAACTAGCTATTCAATTACACAGTTTCTGATAATTATCTAATTTAAATTATTTTAAAACATTAGGAACTAGAAAAGCACTCCGAGGGCACAGATCACTGCCAAGCACCTCAGTTCCACACCACGACCATTTATTGTGGCGTTGCAGCCACATGCGTTGAAGAAAGCACCATCTCCCATTGTTAAAAAATCGTTTAAAAAAACTCTTGGATCCCTACTGATCTGGATCACTCTCATGATCCAATCAGATGCTCCTTGACTCATTCCAGATATCTCCTTAAAGAAATCATGAAAATCCGTCCAGCGTTTTAAGTTGTGTTACTAACAGACAAACCAACGCCTACAAAAACATGAGCTCCTCTGTGGAGGTAGAATATTCTGAGTTGAAAACGACAACAAAAAAAGAATTATTGTAGTCATTTTGCAACTGTGACCAGAGCAAATACTGTATATACTCTATTAATTAATTGATTAATTAATTAATATCTAATATTTGTGACTGTGAAGATAAATATTCTTCAATGACAAGAAAAGGCAGCCATTTTCCTCTTTTGTTGTTTTATTTAATGTTTTTATCTTCACTGTGTTCCTCTGTAGTTTGTCTCTGTAGTAATTTAGTTTCTTTTTAGTGTCATCTTGTGTGTTCTTCGGATGATCCGCTGTCCCATCACAGCCATTTGAAGCCTCTTTGTGGTCACTTTGTGTCTTTTCATGTTTCTTTGTTATCATTGTTCATGTCTCTACATTCATTTCTCCTCCCATTTTTGTCCTTTTGAGTATTTCTGCTCTTATTTTGTGTCTCTTTGGTGTCTTTTTGTATCTCTTGGCCCTCTCTGTGACCTCTCTGCATCCCTGCATGTGTGCACATGCCACACCCAGCAAATTCCCTCAACTCATCTTTGTTCCAATACATCTATGACCCCTTTCGTGCCCTTCTATTCCCAAAGAAGTACCCGTGCACGCTCACACAAGCTCACCCTGTATTTGTCAGAGTCAGATGAGGACATGGTAGGCCCTCAAGTTGTGCAGGTCAACAAAAAACACCAGAGAGGAGAACTGGCAGTATTTATTTATATAGGCAGGCTCCATTCCAGTCCTCACAGCAACAGTGTGCACCGTGTTTTCATCAGACATGACACGCAGCATGGCAAAGCAGCTAGACTTGCTCTAGCTTCTGTTCACAAATGGAATTTTGTTCACCTTACAAGCAGTTGTGTGTTTTTGATCAAGGAGGGAGGAAGGTTTTGTTTCCACTGTATGCTTTTTCGACAGCTCGAGGTGAGATGGGGGCCCCCCTTGGCAGCATCAGAAACACACATTGTTAATAGGCATCTTTATGGCACCACGGAGTTGTCATCACAGTCTATTTTTATTTTGGTAGCAGCCTCTCAGGATCAACGGTGTGGCATTTAGAAGCTCACGCCGCTGACTCACAAACAGTGTTAGTTTGCAGAGCCTACACAACAAGTTCACAAGCTGTTCTGTATAGCAAATGTTGCTTGGCGTCCTTTTTCTTTGCAGACACTGAACAAAAGTAACAATCCATTTTATCATTAGCCTTTAGTTTGGTTTTGTGGAGGCTGTTTGATTTTGGCATTGCTGCCTTATGAGCTTTGACTCAGCACATCAAAACGCCTACGTTTCTTCACAACTACAAAATGTGTTAGTGGTTGGTAACCTATATCTGAATCCAAAAATTACAACAACAACAACAACAATAATAATAATAATAATAATAATAATAATAATAATAATAATAATAAATAAATACTCTATAGACAGAATTTGTTATACCTTTTCAAGTTTTATTAAAATGAGAAAAAAAATTTAATTTGGTCAACACAGATCTTTGTATTTTTAGGTAAAATGCATCTGTATCAATAAAAAATAATAGGAACACAACTGCATTTCAATTTATTTTTAACCTTTTCTGCACTTGTAACTGTCCTTTTTCCTTTGCTTGATTTTTTTTCCCCATTTTTCCACAGAGAACTATATACTGAAAGCACAATACACATTTGAGTGTGTGTGTGTGTGTTAGTGAGATTCACACAGCAGCCTGAGCATGTGGCAAAATAGAAGCCCTCATCTCTTAAGATGTCGGAGGACCTCAGGGGCTCAATATAATACTGTTGTTTTCTACTTATTTTCTATGAATGTTCCACTCCCAGTTGTGTGTTTCCAGCCAATATAATGCTGTTTATTGTGCTGGGAGGACAGGATATGTTTGTTTTTCAGTCTAAAGGATGTGTTTTGTGTCTCCAAGCTCTCAAGGCAGTACACCAAGCATTGCCAAACTGCAGTGACGGAAACCACAAGCAAGAGTCCAAATGTGAGTCGTTTCACTCCATAAACTTTTTGTATTTCTTCATCCTTTATGAAATGTTTTCCTTGTTGTTTGAATACACTGCAAACTTGGTGATGCTGAACACAGAATCCTACTGAAACTTGATTTACTTTTAGGATGTTTCTGATTATTGTTTTCATACCAATTATGTTTAGGCGTTTTGCCTGGGTAGCAAATTAGGAACAAATTGTTCCAATGAATGTTTCATTAGCTAATCAGTTAAAGATAACCTTGGGCAAAAGCTACATTAGGACTAGCATTTTTTTACAATTATGTTTCTTGAATCGATATAGTTAACATATTACAGTTGATATTTGAGGATCTTGCAGGGTGCTGAGCTCTTACAATTGCAAAGCAATTAATTTCAAATGTGCATCTTTTTCCTCATCTTTCTGTTAATCTTGGATATTTTCCTGTCTCTCATTTATGTGCAGTAGCATATGGTATAAGCAATAACAATCAAAACCAGAGTTCAATGAGTGCTTAGCAACTAAATATACTATAGCTTTCTGGTGTCTTTTGGTGTGAAGTTCAAGAGTGCAATTGTAATCCAGCTAGGCTGCACTGTAACAAGAAAAGGCACACCATATCTAATACCAAAGAAGAATATGGGCTAGAGGTGTGACAGATGACTTAGGTAGCTTAAGCAGAATGAGAAAATGTCTCAGATAACACTTACGTTGTGACTTTAAAGGCATTAGGTAAAACAGTCAAGCGTGGAGCCCGATTACATCCATTGTTCTCCTCTGATGGATCATTTGCAACAATCCAGAGATAAATCTCCTTTCTATTTTGGGGTTCTGACAGTCTCTACCTGTATTCAGCTGCCTGCTAGACCCCCCACTCCCTCCAACACCCAGACAGTGACTGGTCTAATGTCTGGTCGCAGTGGCTTCCTTGAAGCAGTCCTGCAAGTTAATAAATTCTGAGCCATCTGTTTTCATACAGCCCCTTTCTATTACCCCCCCCTCAACCACACACATCCACAGACCCCAACTCTCTTCTTGGACATCTATCTAATTAACTTTCCTCGCTGTCTCTTTGTGCCCTAATCCAAAATGAGGAAAGAGAGATTGGGAAAAGAAAAGTGGAGACAGGGAGTGAAAAGGGAAAAAAAGGTAAATTAGTTCAACCTGATTTTTTTAGGCAAAGTAAACAGTATGGTAACCTAGTTATCTGCAGTTCTGTTTTGTGTGATTTAGCAATGATGTTATTAATAGTGTGAGTCAGAAGGGTACTTAGCCATGCAATAAAGAGATGGGGCACTGAGTGCCACTGTTCTGCCTTCGCTTTGCAGAGGAACACTAATTGGCGGTCTGGGAATCTAATGAAAACCCTCCAAACAAATAACAAACAGACAATGAAGAGAGTATGGAACAGAACAAAGTGAGGAAAACAATACATGCAAGATAATATGCAAAATATAATAAACACAACTGGGTCATTTTTAATGCAGTTGATTTTCAGGCATCATCAATCAACAACAATTTAGAGAATAAAAAGTAGAAACAATAAAAATGCCAGTCGCAACTAGAGATGCTATCAGTAATAGAAGGAATATTGCAGGTAAAAACAACCAAAACTAAAAGGCCTTTTGGTAAATTATAAGAAGAGAATTAAAAAACAGAGCCAGAGGGACACGGAATGATCTAATTTCAACCCTGAATAGATTTTTATAAAACAAACATAAACATCTCACAGATTTTATTTGAACCAGTGCTCATGATGAAACTGAAAAGACTAGAAATACCCTCATGATGCTTTAATTAAGTTTTACTCTTAAATTCTTATTGAAAGCCTAACCATTAAGGTGTCAGTGATTTTGCCATTAAACAGTCAGTGTGCCAGATGACACTCCAGTATCATCACACTTGCAGTGAATGATGCAAATCAAATGAACAAACAAAAAAAGACACGAAAAGACAAAATCCAAGTTATGAGTCCATATTAAGTTGTAATGCTATTGGAGAAGATGATGCCACATTTTAAGTCAAAGCTAATGATAATTCATGAAAATCATGAAGGCGGACTGTAAGAATTTAGATCCCTGTCGTTCAGTGAACCTATAAGCCTACCTGGTAATTTTGGAGTCCCTGTCTGAGCTGGAGGGGTTATATTGTTCTTAAAGGAGGTGCCAGCTGTCTGAACCCAAGGTCTATACCACTCGTAAATCACAATAGGGACTAGTGATGATCTGAATGGAAATAAGACTGCTTTTCAAAGATACAGGGTTTCTACTCAGAGCTGCAACATTTCTGGCACATGATTTAGGCTTTTACCATTTGCATGAATCTAATACATATTTCATCGCTCCAACCTGTTGGCTGTGGTAGGAATTGTCATCATCGGTTGCAGGCAATAATAGTAAGTTACTGTTGCTTGTCAGATGCCACCTCATTTTCTCTGTAATTCATGTTTCAGGGGGAACGCTGTCCTCTGGCCCAGGAGTAATTTTATGTGTTTCAGATACTAACATTTTGGAACAAAGAGCAAAAACAATACCATTTGAAATAAAATGTATTAGTGAGAAAGGGAGTGAGATGGTCCACATGAGCTGCATATGACTATGTGACATAAAACTCAGTTTGAGTGACTAGGATTGTTTATACCTTTAACAGACTCATTCAGTTTGGAGTTTGGAGAGAGTGTCTCATTTTGCAGACAGGCTCTCCTCTGTGTCCTCCACCTGCAGCAGGTCAGGGAGGGAGGGACAAGTCTCTGACATGACCTCCAGTGAAGTAAGCATGTTAAGAACTGCTAGAGATTGAGGACGGAACCTATGCTGGGGGGAAACAATCACCAATCAACCATGAAATGCAACCTAGCACCGATCGGACTGGATCTGCAGGGATCCTCAAACAGACCTCAGCAGGGAGAACAACAGGGAGGGAGGAGCGAGTACACAGAGAGCTGATGGGTGCGAGGTCATTCTACCTCACAGGGTGTTTTATTAATGTAATTAAACATGGGCAAGCTCCCTGGCTCTGCATTATAGCTGACCTCCACTAAAGAGGGAAGAGGGGAGGGAGAAAAAGGAGGAGGTGGAGGGATAACAAGGACACGAGATTGGCAGGATAAGGCAAGATGAAACAGGAGAGGACAGAGTTAAGCAAGGCGGATAACAAAAGAGATAGATGCAGCATGATGCATGAGAAGGAGGACAAGATGGGAATTCAGTCAGAGAATTAGTACATGGGACAGAGCAATCGAGCTACAGAGGAGTCATGACGAGGGCATCTAAGGCCAAAGGTCAATGTGTGCTTCTGGGACTGGCACAAAAATGTAACATCTAGACATAGCAATTTCTCATACAGTGGGGCAAAAAAGTATTTAGTCAGCCACCAATTGTGTAAGTTCTCCCACTTAAAAAGATCAGAGAGGCCTGTAATTTTCATCATAGGTATACCTCAACTATGAGAGACAAAATGAGGAAAAAAAATCCAGAAAATCACATTGTCTGATTTTTAAAGAATTTATTTGCAAATTATGGTGGAAAATAAGTATTTGGTCAATAACAAAAGTTAATCTCAATACTTTGTTATATAGCCTTTGTTGGCAATGACAGAGGTCAAACGTTTTCTGTAAGTCTTCACAAGGTTTTCACACACTGTTGCTGGTATTTTGGCCCATTCCTCCATGCAGAGCTCCTCTAGAGCAGTGATGTTTTGGGGCTGACGCTGGGCAACACGGACTTTCAACTCCCTCCAGAGATTTTCTATGGGGTTGAGATCTGGAGACTGGCTAGGCCTCTCCAGGATCTTGAAATGCTTCTTACGAAGCCACTCCTTCGTTGCCCGGGCGGTGTGTTTGGGATCATTGTCATGCTGAAAGACCCAGCCACGTCTCATTTTCAATGCCCTTGCTGATGGAAGGAGGTTTTCACTCAAAATCTTACGATACATGGCCCCATTCATTCTTTCCTTTACACGGATCAATCGTCCTGGTCCCCTTGCAGAAAAACAGCCCCAAAGCATGATGTTTCCACCCCCATGCTTTACAGTAGGTATGGTGTTCTTTGGATCCAACTCAGCATTCTTTCCCCTCCAAACACGACAAGTTGAGTTTCTACCAAAAAGTTCTATTTTGGTTTCATCTGACCATATGATGTTCTCCCAATCCTCTTCTGGATCATCCAAATGCTCTCTAGCAAACCACAGACGGGCCTGGACGTGTCCTGGCTTCAGCAGGGGGACACGTCTGGCACTGCAGGATTTGAGTCCCTGGCGGCGTAGTGTGTTACTGATGGTAGCCTTTGTTACTTTGGTCCCAGCTCTCTGCAGGTCATTCACTAGGTCCCTCCGTGTGGTTCTGGGATTTTTGCTCACCGTTCTTGTGATCATTTTGACCCCACGGGGTGAGATCTTGCGTGGAGCCCCAGATCGAGGGAGATTATCAGTGGTCTTGTATGTCTTCCATTTTCTAATAATTGCTCCCACAGTTGATTTCTTCACACCAAGCTGCTTACCTATTGCAGATTCAGTCTTCCCAGCCTGGTGAAGGTCTACAATTTTGTTTCTGGTGTCCTTTGACAGCTCTTTGGTCTTGGCCATAGTGGAGTTTGGAGCGTGACTGTTTGAGGTTGTGGACAGGTGTCTTTTATACTGATAACGAGTTCACACAGGTGCCATTAATACAGGTAACGAGTGGAGGACCGAGGAGCCTCTTAAAGAAGTTACAGGTCTGTGAAAGCCAGAAATCTTACTTGTTTGTAGGTGACCAAATACTTATTTTCCACCATAATTTGCAAATAAATTCTTTAAAAATCAGACAATGTGATTTTCTGGATTTTTTTTCCTCATTTTGTCTCTCATAGTTGAGGTATACCTATGATGAAAATTACAGGCCTCTCTGATCTTTTTAAGTGGGAGAACTTACACAATTGGTGGCTGACTAAATACTTTTTTGCCCCACTGTATATACAATTTGCAAAGGTTTTATACTTTATCAGCATTTAACTTCCCATGAGGTTAGTGTTTGACTTGCCTTAGGATGAGTCTATTTTTTCAACTAAGTAAAGTAAGTTTACTAAGTTTCAACTTAGTAAATAAACAGGACCAAAAATTGTCTCATGTGAAAAAAGGAAACAATCATAACTTAAGGAATGTTTTTTTATTTAAAAAACAGAGCAGAGAATTACTATGGCAGTATTTAGTGAAAATGAAGCACTTTTACTAGGAGGGAAAGAGGAATATTATCATCCTTTTTTGTTACTATCCCCAACATGTCATGTCCAGTGCTCTGTGTCTGTGTTGTGGGTTTTCTGTGTCGGGTGAGTTCTCTTCTCAGAGATATCATCTTCGTGGAGAGCCAGAGCAGGCTGATTGATCACAGCTGGCGGAGATCAGGACTGATGAGGAGTGGGAGCTGTATTTAAACTGCAGGCAGACTCTCAGTCGATGCCTGGTTGTTGACCTAAACGGTAAACATACCTTCAGCCACCCTTCCGAGTTTCCGAGTAACTATAATAGTTAATGTTCCGAGTTTCCTCGTTGTTGTCTCCGAGTAACCTGTCTTCTCTCCAGGACTACATCCAGAGCTCTCACTCCTCCGTCCTCCCGTGCAACCTTCCTCCGAGTTCCCGTGTTCCTGAGTCTCTCTGTGCCCCCCTGGATTATCTCTGTGTTCACTGTGGATTACCCCTGTGTCTCACCTGAGTCCTCCTGCACTCCTCGTGAGCTCCTGTGTTCCTCCTTGTGACTCTCCCTGGACCTCCCTGCTTCATCTCCGCCTTCAGCCTGCTAGCTCTCCAGCCCGCTCACCCGACACACACACACCTCCAGGACTCCATCTCCATTCACAGACACACCACTGGACCTGCCTTCCCCCGTGTTCATTATCATCAGCCCTCCCGTGAGTGTTTCTTCCTCTGTGAACATTTCCTTCGTGTGTCCTCGTGCGTCAGTCACTAACTGTTTCTCTCCTCCCCAGTCCCAGAGATCCCCGAGAAAAATCACCATTGTACATTTCACATTCACTTCTTGTAAATAAACTTTCACCTTTTTTCACCTGAGCTTGTGTCCGTGTGTGAGTCTGCAATTGGGTCAGAACCTCTCCTAGCGAGAACGTGACACAACATTAACTGAGAACAGTATCACAGCAGCATAAATGTCACTGCAAATGGCAAAAAAAAAAGTTTGGGTTAAATGATTGGTGTTTTTTGTGATTTCTTTCACATCCAACTGAGAATTGTAGAGTTAAAGCCCTTGTCATAAAGGTTTCTACAAAAGATGAGTTTGTATGTATCAACAAAATTTGGAGTTCGAAAACATTCGTAGAGGCTGGTATAGTTTCCTTCTTTTAGGAAGTTGGTATGGCTGATGTTCAATCTGCAAGTGCAACTTGATGCATTCTTAAGAAAATAAGGTGATTTTCTGCCACCTGCTGGCCCTAGAGTTTTTGGAGGGGTGCCTTGAAAACTTCCTCCAGGTGCCTTCAAGTCCCTCCAGGTGTCTTGAAACCTTCCTTCAGTGAAGGAGGACTGGGAGAAGGTTTTAAGGCATCCCCATGTGCAATTCATGGCAATTTCACATTGTTATGAAGATCCTACTGCCTTTTGCACATTTTGTTGGAGAAGTGGCAGCTGTCTGTCAACTTGAAATTCTGTGTGTTGATCATCACATCTGCTCAGAAATGTGGAAAATTTTAGAATTTTCTAGATGGCAATAATGCCGAGAAGACTTCAGCTGCACTGACTACTGCTGCAGAGTAAAAAGGAAGAAGATCTAGTGGTTGTAGCTGCTAATTTTGTTCTAAAGTATGAAAAGGAGCTGGAGAGAAGACAGTGACACTGATGTTTGTAGCCATGGACCAGGGCTTAAAGAACTCCCCCATTTATCACAATTCAAAACTTCAAATTAAATATTTTGCTTTCTAATTAACTCATATTTTGGAAAAAAGAGTTCTGACAGTCATCAGTATCAAGCCTGATGTGAAAACATCATAAGTTCATTTGTTGGATCTGTACAGAAATACTGCTTTAAAAGTTAAGGGTGTGTTATAAAGGACACACTACTCAAATGACTGAGAATGAGAAAGAGGCTGCCCCCTTCATGGTAAATTAGGTTTGTTTGGTTTTTTTTTTCATCTGTTTAAGCTGCCTTGTTTTCCAAAGCTTTTTACTTCATCATTTGCCTATATGAAACTTTTATCAAGTTCCAGTTAGTGTTTTTTCAGTTTGTGAGCATGAGCTATGAGCCTATATTTAGTTTGAATGTGTGACAACTTGCCCCAAACTGGCATGTGTTCTGTTATGACCTAAATCTCAGCTGTGTAACGAGAGGACTGACGCTAATGTATCAAAAGATGATTTGACTGCGTACAACCCCTGCTCAAATAAAGTTGGGACACTGTGTAAAATGTAAACAAAAACCTCAAGCAATGATCTGCAAATAAACTATGGCTTAGATTTTTTCTTTAGTCATAAGAAGCTTTAATCACTACATTATCACCCACATGAGGAACCTCTGAATGAAGAAGCAGTAAAATGGGTCTGAACTGAAGCTGGTGCCAAGCCGAACTGAATGTTTGCACAAGCTGTACAGTTAAGAAGAGCTGACACAGGTTTTACATACAGCCTCGGAGGCTGCAATGATCCGTACACGGAAACTGAACAGAGAAAGGGATGTTGAACAGACAAGTCATTACAGACTGAACAAGATCCAAAACAAAACAGAGCCAAGGAGAACTCTACTGCTAGGGATTTATTTTAGGGAGAGTAAAAGGTTTCACAAAACTGTTCACCTGCACCTTGACAAGCAGTGACACTGATCATGGGCATGGTAAATGTAGTGAAAATATTTTGGAGTCTACTTTCTGGAGAAAAAAAAGTAATGGTCTTCCAGCAAACAAGAAGAATGTTATTGTAAAAAGTTTTTGATTCCTTTTCGTGGATTTGAGTCATTTTATTTTAAACTATCTTGACTGTTGTATGTATAAGAAAAAAAAAACATTTTAAAATTTGAGTAATGTCCTGTAAATGGTAAATGTCCTGTATTTGTATAGCGCTTTTCTAGTCATTCAGACCATACAACCACTCAAAGCGCTTTCACACTGCAAGGTTTTGCATTTGCCCATTCACGCAACCCAATATGTAAACCGTAGAGGGTAGGGGCTAACACTCACACAACCCGATACGCAGATCGGGGGGCAACATGGGGTTCAGTGTCTTGCCCAAGGACACTTTGACATGTGGCGGTAGAAGCCGGGATCGATCCACCAACCTTCAAGTTGGAGGATGACCACTCTAACCACTGAGCCACAGCTGCCCCAATCATTTACAAATGAATCATTTACAAAATTAAATGTAGTTTATGTATAAATGTAGTCAGTTTATGTTTAGTGGGATGACATTAGGTTAAATAAAAAAACTCTGTTTACTTTTACAGATATTAGTTTATTTTCATAGAGGGAAATAAGAATAAAAGAGAGGAGAAATCTCATTTTGGCTCTTTATAAATAAGCAATGTGTACTTGGTTTGTCCAATTATTTCTTTTTGTGGTTATATTTCCCTCCTGTTATGTTAAAACTGAAAAAATATTCATCTGATATAAAAGAAAAATAAGATGTAGATTTTCATTTTCAATTGTTTCTCCAGAGATGAGACTAGAATCAACTGACAATACTTCAGCTTCCACAATATCACAGTATATAACAATGAAAACAACATCCTTATCTGTCATATTTGTTGTTGGATTTGTTTCAGTTTGGAAATAAATACATAATCTTTAATTTTAAGAAGATTTAAAGAGAGTTATTTAATATATGTATTATATACGTAATATTTTCGTACAGAAAAACAAATTTAGTGATCTAACGTACGTTATCAGTACTAAATAATAATATATTACATAAGATTGTAAATGTCACCGCTTTTATTACATTGTTTTAGTGACAGAATACATTGTAACAAGTCCAGTTTTTGATCATTTATCCTTCTTTATCTTATGATACTGCTTTGTATCGGCAGATTAGTCACATGAAGCTAAAGGGTGGCTCGAAGCACAGAGCTCTGTAATCGGTCAGGGCTTTTGAAAGTGTAGCAGTGAAGAAGGATCTGTGAGAATTCACCACTGCATGTGACAGCTCCGAGCACACTCTGTCAAAAAACATTTCTCATCCCCTTGGCCGGCATCATACGCTCTGTCACAACAATAACATTTCTTCCCACTAATTGATGACTTGTAATGCAAACAAAGGCTGTCAGAGAATATATAAACCTTTGGCAACAATAACAGTGATCGCAATAAGCAAAAAAAGAAAAGAAAAAATGAGTGAAAGTATTTTGATTGATGAGTATAGTCGGCATAATCATAAACATGTTTATTAGAAAAGAGACCTGCCATTGTGAATTTGACAAGCTATTTTAACTGTGTAAATAAAGCATTTTTTACTTATTTTTCTCTTTTTTTGTAAAGAAACTGGGAATATTTTGTGTATTCTAGTGTGTGTGCATGTGCATGTGATGGGGCGGGGAGGGGGGGCTGGAGTATGTGTTTGCATGCATCTAGTATTCCCATCCAGTTGAAGCTTGGAGGGAAATTGTGCTAACTAATAGAGCAGGAATGAGGAATTTGTAATGTGTGTCAGAACTGAATTACTATCCAATAATGCTTATTTCAGTACACAAAAAGACATAATCCCATTCATCTGTATGCTTTCCTGTTGTCATTAGTGTTAACACACCAGAATATCAATGAAGAAACACATAGAGAATGTCAATGCAGAGACACAGAGTCATTACATTATTGATATGAATATTTATTCGTCCTCTGCCCTCTAAGTTCAGGACTGCTTAATGGGGTGTATCACTTTTTTCAGATGTAAATATTTACAGCTCCTATATAATGGTTTTGCACGTCATCTGAATGTATTTTGCCCTCAGGTGTAATGAACTGAAAAATACATGTAGTTAATGATGCAAAAACAAAGTGTGTCAGTGTATACAATTAGTAATGCTACAGTACTGTAATTGTCTCTTTTGACACCATTTATCTTCTTATTTTATCTTTTTGACAAATACATTAATTTCTATGGAGTTTACATAAATGGAGACAATGAACGTTCTACTTTGGAGAGAACCTTGTCCTTTTGCTACCTCCACTTATACTTCATCCTTTATCTTTAGAGAATATTGAATGTTTTTAACTCTTTGTTTTCATTGTACGTTGTACATGAAATGTTGATAAATTAAAGATTTTTTGGTTTTACTTCAACTTTAAAATAGTGACTTTAAAGCTGCTATCCTTAATTTGCATAACAAATTAGCTTAACATGTTTTTTTTCATGCCCATTAAAAACGTTTTAACACAGCATGGATAAAAATATGTTGTGAAGATTAAAACAAAAACGAATCAACCAATCAAATGGTTCGGCCCGAAAGGAATGATTGGACAGTCTCTCCAGCCATACGGACGCTGCATTTATTTGGCTTCTGTGCTCCTAAAAAAACTGAGACATATTACAGCAGAACACCAGTGCTGCAGTGTTCGCTGCTCTACCATGTCACAGCAGGAAAAACAGCCGCCAGGATTCCAATGCCAGAAAATCTAATAGTGCTTGCTAGAGAGATCTCACGGTAAGACTTATTGTGTCACTTCCTGTTTGTCTCCGTTGCACTGGTTGGCTGTTGTTTTGTCTGTTCTATTTGCATTTTTTCGGATTTCCACTGATTAACTGTCATTTTTTGCCTTAGTAGTTCATAAGCACTACTCTCTTAGCTGTTCTGCACTCCTGTCTTAAGGGAATCTTTGGTTTTAACTTCTCTTAGCTCTTATTTTTATAATACTGTTCGTTAGCTAGCCCAGCTTAGCTTAGCATGGCTTCTCTTTCACCCTCTCCTGCCTTGTAACAAATGTAGTTTATTTGTAGCTTTGGAGGGGAGGCTATCTGTTTTGGAATCGCGGCTCCGTGCTTTTGAGACTCCAGCAGTTAGTCAGGTTCCTTTAGTGAGCACGGAGCCACTGAGACTAGCTCCCCTTAGCCGTCCTCCGGCAAATCCCGAGCAGCCTGGAGCCCAGGCCGGCTGGGTGACGGTCAGAAGGAAGCATAGTCCTAAGCAGCCCCCGGTTCACCATTGCCCCGTCCACGTTTCAAACCGTTTCTCCCCACTCAGCAACACACCTGCTGAGAAACAGACTCTGGTTATTGGCAGCTTCGTAGTCGAAATGTGGCATTAGAGACACCTGTGACCATAGTCAAATGCCTTCCAGGGGCCAGAGCGGGTGACATAGAAGGCTACCTGAAACTGCTGGCTAAGGATAAGGGCAAATACAGTAAGACTGTTATTCACGTCGGCAGTAATGACACCCGGTTACGCCAATCAGAGGTCACTAAAGTTAATGTTGCTTCGGTGTGTAACTTTGCGAAAACAATGTCGGACTCCGTAACCCTCTCTGGTCCCCTCCCTAATCTGAGAAACGATGACCTTTTCAGTCGTATGTCTTTCACCGCTGGTTGTCTAGGTGGTGTCCTGATAACAACGTGGGCTTCAACAATAATTGGCAGATGTTTTGGGGAAAACCTGATTCGGAGAGATGGCATCCATCCTACTTTGGATGGTGCAGCTCTCCTTTCTAGAAATATGGCTGAATTTATTACTTTTCCAAAACCGTGACAATCCAGGGTCCAGTCCAGGAAGCAGAGTTGTAGTCTTACACACCTCTCTGCAGCTTCTCTGTCGTTACCCTCCCACTTTCCTATACAGACGGTGTCTGCTCAACCACCGTTAAAATTAAATAAACAAATATTCAGTTCTAAAAAAATAAATAATAAAAATCTGATTAAAATAAACACAGTTACTAATATAAAACCTGAAAATTAAACCATCAGATGTGGTTTACTGAATGTTAGATTTCTTTCATCTAAATCTCTGTTAGTTAATGATCTGATAACTGATCGTCATATTGATCTATTTTGTTTTACAGAAACCTGGCTGCAGCAGGACGATCATGTTAGCACTAAGGAATCAACTCCTTCTAACTACCTTAATCTTCATGTTCCTCGAGCAACAGGTCGAGAAGGAGGAGTAGCAGCTATTTTCCAGTCAGGTCTATTGATTAGCTCTAGACCAGCTATTAGTTATAATTCTTTTGAATTTATGACCCTCAGTATTTCTCACCCAAATTGGAAATCAGAGGAACCTATTTTACTTGTTATTGTATATCGTCCACCAGGTGCTTATTCTGAGTTCTTGTCTGAATTTTCAGTCTTTTTATCAGAATTATTATTGCAATCTGATAAAGTCATTATAGTGGGAGATTTCAATATTCATGTTGATGTTGAAAGTGATAGTTTGAATATAGCTTTTAATGATCTTTTGGATTCAGTTGGTTTCTCTCAGAATGTAAACAAACCAACTAACTATTGTCATCATACTCTTGATCTTGATCTGACTTATGGCATAGAGATTGAACAGCTGATAGTGTTTCCTCACAACCCTGTCTTGTCTGATCATTTTTTTAATAACCTTTGAGTTTACAAAGATGGACCTCACCGCTCCAGATAGAAACTTTAATTACCGTAGATGTTTATCAGAAAATGCTGTAACTAAATTCAAAGAATCTATTCCATTAGCTTTATCTTCATTCCAGAAGAATAATATAACAGAGAGGAGCTGCAAAGATTTTGCAGACTGGCGAATTGATGAGCTTACTCATAATTTTACAGCTTCAATGCGCATGTCATTGGATAAAGTTGCTCCTCTGAAAATGAAGGTAATCAGCCAGAGGAGGCGGGCTCCTTGGTTTAATTTAGAGCTGCGTATGCTAAAAAGAACTTCAAGAAAGTTAGAAAGGAAATGGCGTTCCACTAAGCTAGAAGAAGTTTATTTATCTTGGAGAGATTGTCTGCTCATATACAAAAGAGCCCTTCGTAGGGTTAGAACTGAGTATTACTCATCCCTCATAGAGGAGAACAGGAACAATCCCAGGTTTCTGTTTAGTACTGTAGCCAGATTAATAAAAAACCCAACTTCTGCTGAACCATGTATCCCTGTAACCCTCAGTAGTGATGACTTCATGGAATTCTTTACTAATAAAATAGATTAAATTAGAGAAAAATCTATAATGTCCTTCCCACTGTTGTCTCTGGTTCGTTGTCCAGTGAAGCAGCTTCAGAATCTGAATCATGTTTAGACAGTTTCTGTCCAGCTGATCTTAATGCGTTAACACAAATTATAGTTTCTTCTAAACCATCTACATGTATGTTGGATCCTGTTCCAACCAGACTTTTTAAAGATGTCTTCCCATTGATTAACACATGGATATTGGACATGATCAATTTGTCTTTAATGAAGGGATATGTGCCTAAGGCCTTTAAGGTTGCTGTTATTAAACCTTTACTTAAGAAACCTGATCTTGATCCAGGATCTCCAGGTAATTATCGACCTATATCCAATTTACCCATCATCTCAAAAATTCTAGAAAAGATAGTTGCAAACCAGTTATGTGATCATTTACACAGTAAAAATCTTTTTTGAAGAGTTCCAGTCAGGATTTAGAGCTCATCATAGCACTGAAACAGCACTGGTGAAAGTTTTTAATGATTTTCTCATGGGCTGAGACAGTGGACTTGTGTCTGTACTTGTCCTGTTAGATCTCAGTGCTGCGTTTGATAGATCATAAGATCCTATTGAAGAGTCTTGAATATGATATCGGTATTCAGGGAACTGCATTAAACTGGTTTGGATCATATTTAACTGAAAGATTCCAGTTTCTTCATGTAAATAATGAATCTTCTTCATGCACCAGAGTCAGTCATAGTGCTTGGACCAATCCTCTTTACTATATATACAGTGGGGCAAAAAAGTATTTAGTCAGCCACCAATTGTGTAAGTTCTCCCACTTAAAAAGATCAGAGAGGCCTGTAATTTTCATCATAGGTATACCTCAACTATGAGAGACAAAATGAGGAAAAAAAATCCAGAAAATCACATTGTCTGATTTTTAAAGAATTTATTTGCAAATTATGGTGGAAAATAAGTATTTGGTCA
>SSNP01000020.1:29828-50164 GCA_006937955.1 Pachypanchax playfairii | reverse complement strand
CATTCATTCTTTCCTTTACACGGATCAGTCGTCCTGGTCCCCTTGCAGAAAAACAGCCCCAAAGCATGATGTTTCCACCCCCATGCTTTACAGTAGGTATGGTGTTCTTTGGATCCAACTCAGCATTCTTTCCCCTCCAAACACGACAAGTTGAGTTTCTACCAAAAAGTTCTATTTTGGTTTCATCTGACCATATGATGTTCTCCCAATCCTCTTCTGGATCATCCAAATGCTCTCTAGCAAACCGCAGACGGGCCTGGACGTGTCCTGGCTTCAGCAGGGGGACACGTCTGGCACTGCAGGATTTGAGTCCCTGGCGGCGTAGTGTGTTACTGATGGTAGCCTTTGTTACTTTGGTCCCAGCTCTCTGCAGGTCATTCACTAGGTCCCTCCGTGTGGTTCTGGGATTTTTGCTCACCGTTCTTGTGATCATTTTGACCCCACGGGGTGAGATCTTGCGTGGAGCCCCAGATCGAGGGAGATTATCAGTGGTCTTGTATGTCTTCCATTTTCTAATAATTGCTCCCACAGTTGATTTCTTCACACCAAGCTGCTTACCTATTGCAGATTCAGTCTTCCCAGCCTGGTGAAGGTCTACAATTTTGTTTCTGGTGTCCTTTGACAGCTCTTTGGTCTTGGCCATAGTGGAGTTTGGAGCGTGACTGTTTGAGGTTGTGGACAGGTGTCTTTTATACTGATAACGAGTTCACACAGGTGCCATTAATACAGGTAACGAGTGGAGGACCGAGGAGCCTCTTAAAGAAGTTACAGGTCTGTGAAAGCCAGAAATCTTACTTGTTTGTAGGTGACCAAATACTTATTTTCCACCATAATTTGCAAATAAATTCTTTAAAAATCAGACAATGTGATCTTCTGGATTTTTTTTCCTCATTTTGTCTCTCATAGTTGAGGTATACCTATGATGAAAATTACAGGCCTCTCTGATCTTTTTAAGTGAGAGAACTTACACAATTGGTGGCTGACTAAATACTTTTTTGCCCCACTGTATAATATAGCTATATTACCTCCGTGATATCTGCCAGGGTCACAGGTTTGACTTTTTTGGCATTACTTCTCAAACTGCGCATGCGCGAAGGGAACATTCAGTGCTTCCAGCACCCCCCTCTGGCGGTCATCCGGGATTCATAGAACCGTAGTTACATATGTAACTTTCGTTTTATGTATCAATGTGATTACACCCTGAGGATTGGATCTAAATCATGCTGCACATAACAAACCTTGCAATCTCCCACCAACCTTAATGTTTTCTTCCTCTAAGGAGTGCGTCTCCTGTAGAAAGACTATTTTGGCTTCCAAATCTTTCATTTTGGTACATTTAATTTCCACTTTCTGAGTCATTACCCATCATGTATAATATTATTGAATGCTTAGAGGGCGAACAAAGCAAAACACAAAAAACAACCCCCACTCACCCAATAACCCAGGTGACCCATTCAAATGTTTTACTTCCAACTTTTACCATGTACAGATCTCAAGTCTAAGATCTGCTAATCTAAAGTAAGTATGGCATTATGCCTGGCTCTTCCATTCTCCCTGTATTTTAAATTAGTCCTTTAGCATTGTTCAAATTCCCCTGCCCCTTACTAGTTGTCAGGTTTCTCAAGGTGTGTGGATCTCAATTGCAGCGAGGCAGAGAGTGGCAAAAATAGTTTATTGGAAAAAACACAGGATGGAGGGAAAAAACAAACACAAATAAACTGCTCTTCTGTGGGAGACAGGGGGATTAGTCTTAAGTTAAAAAATACCAAAAGTTCAAAACCACCAGAATGCAAGAATTCAAAAGGACTAGAACAAAAGTCTTTACTCACAGAAGAGGTTAGGCAGGAGTCCAAAAATCCAAAGCGGCAAAATACAAACGATAACTGTGACTGAGACAAAGATATCCAAAAATGGCAAGCTACGCCAACAACAGGACAAGACGGAAGACCTAACAGCAGACAAAGACAAAACATGGGAAGGACAACAGCTCTAACCTTAAATAGTGCCGGACCCAGACGAGACACAGGTGGAGACAATGATCTAATGACAGGAGGTGAAGCACAGGAAATGAGATGACCATATATGGAACACAGACTGTCAAAACCAGATGAGACACATAATTCCTAAACACAAATACAGACCAAGACAAAACTAATTCAAAAGTACACAATAAACACACTATGACTAAACATAAAAAGTCTCACCATAAACCTACACTAAACTCAAAAGCCCAAAACAAACAATAAGCAGGAGACCATGGCCAGAACCCCATGGCCCTTGACACTAGTATTAATTTATTTATTTATTTTGAATTTTTGTATCTCTTAACAATCTGTATTTAGGATCACCCACATTTTTTATAGTTGTCTTTTACTCTAAAGAAATGTAATGAATTTGGTTTCCTTACTACATCATTACTGTCATGCCTGGAGGTTTGTATCGAACTCTAATGTGAACCCAGACTTCAGACCAACACACAGGAGTCTTATGAAAGGTTAAACTGTGTTTAATATTTACAGTGAATGACAATACAGGAGAATGTGCGAGAGGCAGGAGATCCGGGACTGGAACGGCTCGGGATGAGATCTGGCAGAAGGAGGAGAAACAGGTAAGTGGATGATTGGTTATGACTTGCACTGAGGTGTTGTCTGCGGTGCGCGGGGAACGTGCTCACAGAACTTACGGTGCAGGGAAGGCAGGGAGTGCGTGGAGGAGGACTGAGGAACCAGCAGAAGTGGTGGTGAGTTTCCAGGCGATGATGATGGTGAAAGTAATCCAGAGTCGGTGATAGTTTCCGGGTTTGAAGATGAGGCAGGGGTGACAGCGGTGTTGTCACTCTGACCAGCGCAGGTGCGGGAGATCCAGAGAGGACCGGAGACAGACCAGGACCAGGGAGACGGAGACTGTCGTGTCGGACCACGACGGAACAAGAAGCCCTCCGGACGGCGCGGCAGACGGCCAGCGCAAGGGAGGCGCTCAGGACCAGGACCAGGACTAGGAGACGGGAAGGAGAAGATCAGGTAAGTACACTAGCTACTAGAGTTGTGCTCAGGCTGTAACTAATCAGGCCAAACGTTACCACTGTAAGTGTTGTAACAAACTGGCGTCTGTCTCCAGTTCCTCCTCTGCTTAAATACCCAGCCACAGAGGGCTGGGTAACGAGCCGCACCTGGAACCACTGATCAGCTGCTGCCACGCCCTGCAATGAGAAGGTTCGTCCATCCAAAACACAAACACCATACACCAGCTGCTGAGAACCTGACAATTACTCCAGATCGTGTGTCCTTCCTTGTGTGTCTCTAACCTTGATATGGCGGTCTCCATCACAACTTGCTCATCTTCTACATTTAAAATGTGTTTCTCCATCTGATTGTTTGATCCACCAGCTTTACCGGAGGGGGAGGGGACCTCAGTCTGCTCACAGATGATTATTCACCATTTGTCTGGAGTCTAACTGCGTCTCACAGCGGTACTTCCAATCCTGTTACAGACAATCGTTCCCATTACAGACAATTGGTCCCGTTACTGACAATCATTACAGATCCTGTTACAGATGCGGTCCAGTGCGTCAAAGGTTAAGAACAGAAAATTAAGTGTTGTTGAGATGAGAAATAAGCTACCATGACCTCGAATTATGTCCCACCTGAGTTGGTTGATGAGAAAGGATCACAATCTATTTATCAAGCAGTAACTTTTATTGTAAGCAACGTGTGAATAATAGTGGTACAGGTACCTGGAGAGTTGTATATAAATCTAGTCTACTGATACAATTTTCACAATATTATACATGACAATAACTTTATTATTGTTACAAACATACAGTTAGCATGACCTGGTTAAGCAGTTTCCGTTTATCATGCTAGAACAAGTAGTTCTGACTTATCGCTTGCACATCCTGCTAAGAACAAATGGTTCTGGCTTATCTCCTGCACATGGAGCAAATAAAAAGACGCTGCACAAGGAGGACGTCGGGGTCACACCGATCACACTGTGAGCGGGGTGTCTCTCCTCTGGCAGAGCTAAAAATTCACTTCCTTGTCTGTGTGCTCATTTCGCCTCACTTTAATAACTTAGAAAAACTCTAACATCTACCCTAAGCTGCTCTCATACAACTCTGTCCCTTTTCTTGTTCTGCTGTAAGTTTTAAATCATCATCATCATCTTTATTTCTATAGCACATAAACAACAGCACAAGAGCCGACCAAAGTGAAAAACTAACAATTACAAGGTAAAAAAAAAATCAAGACATTAAACATGGTAAGAGAAAGAGAAGAGTATACTATTAGAAAGAATCAAAAGCCAAGGAGGAACATTTGGGTTTTAAGAGATAAAAATTATGACTTCTGTTTTATTCAAGGGAGAACGTTTGTAGACAACCAGGATTTTACATCATTAAGGCAGGCAGTTAAAAAAAAAAGAAATGATCCTTCAGATTTCATGGAGGCATTGAGTTGGCAATCTTCATCAGAACATCACCCTGCCCTGCCTGTGTGTGTGAAACTTTTCTCTTCAGCTCATTATCTAGATGCTAAGGAGTGTCTGGACCTCTGGATGTGTTTCACTCTTATCTCTTGCTTCACTCCTCTGCCAGTGACTCCCTGCTGCAAACATGTTTACTAACAGAGCCATCTTCTGCTTTCACCCACACTTACAGATCTAACAGAGCATTCCACGATTAAAGCAGTTTTTGAGATATACATCAGGCTGTATAACCAAACAAGTGCGCCTTAGCGCCCTCTTATGTTCTGGTGAAGTTATTCATACCTGCAAACGTGTCACTTTTTGGCGAAAATCGCTGTTTTGGAAGCCAAATATGGCGTTCACGTGAATCACATAGCTCCGAATAGTTTTTTTTAATGTAGGGGGGGTGGGGCGGTTTCAGCAACGGTTTCAGCTGGTCTTTACTACCAATTCGCAAAGAGAACGGGGCTCCATCTTGTCCACTAAACACCTTTGTTGTATCATATCACTCATCCTTGTTTGACCAATCACGGTCATGGAAACTCACCTTTAGCTACCTCCATGGATAACAGCTGCCAGCCCGGACCGTCAACTTTACTGCTTTTTTATGGACTTCATCAATTGTTTTGAGGTAAGTGATATCTGTCAGCAGTTTAATATGCTGTTACTTAGTGTTCTGTGTCTGATTCGTATTATGTTAACATGGTTGTCGCTGGTGTGCGCATCGACACTAGAGTCCTGCTGTGAGGGGCTTTTTAAAAATCTTGTTCCGCTGAATTTATAACAATATCTCTGCTCGTTCATTCCAGTTGTCCCTCTTTCAATCCCGCCTCCTCGTAGCTTTATAAAGCCAACTAGAAAATTACGTTTATATGAACCCTTTTATTATAAAAAGAATGAATAAAACTGCATCTAAAAAAATCTGTGGTTTGAATCACAATGTTTATCGAGACAGCAAACTGACTGCAGTTATAAGAATATCAAAACTATAAAATGTGGTAATATCACATTAAATTTGAACAAAAGTTTATAAATAACCGAATACACAGACACACAACTGAACTTGCTGGAATATTTCTGGGGGTTAGATTATAACAGATCTTTTGGAAACTTGCTTCTCTGATGTTGGATAAATGTTCTGCTCCAATGTGGTATCGCTTCAAAAATAAAGATTGAATTTGGAAAAAAGTTTGATCAATAAACAATGCAAAAACTTTTCTCTCTGATGGCTTGCTAATGAATCATGTTGCTTCTGTCTCCATCCCGAGTCACAAATGATTCAGTTTACACTTTATTTCAGTTGTATCGTATATGATGATTTTAATGAATTACATATGAAAAATGGTGTCATGAGCACTTCTCCACCGTTCCTGAATTGTAATTATATTAATTTATCCACATTATTCTTGCAAAATAAGAGTAAAATGAAACTACACAGGAGTGTCTCTGATTGCAATACCACCTGATGGTTTGTCTAATATGGCCAGATGCAGTAGGAGTTAATATAAATAAACATGTATGCTCATGAAAGAGAAGACCTGGAAAACCTGATATCTGGATTATTCTTTTCCAGGATGAGAGAACAGAGGTTGGAGTTTGACGACCAACCATCCATCAGTGCTGCTGAGAGTAAAGCAGAAGTGGTAAAACAAGAAAGTGAGTCCTGAAAGAGGCACATGGCAAAGCAGAGGAAACGAGTCATGGAAAAGCTGATCCAGGCCAAAAGATTAAAAAAGGGGGGGTTTTGGTTTTGTTCATCAGTTCCAGTCTGTCTCAAGACCAAGTTTTAGTTTTCTTTATATGCTAGATCGTTTGGCACTTGTTGGGAACTTCATTTTGTACTGCAGATTTGTTATTACTGTAAATAAATGTACTTTTTTGCTTAAAGTAAGCGTTGCCATTTTTTCCTTTTTATTTTCCTCTCAGAGTACATTAAAACGCTATTTTACCTGTTAAAATCACAACATTTTTCTTGGGGGGAGGGGGGGGGGGCGGGGGATGCCCCCAGACTCCCCCCCCAGACTCCCCTATAGGGTTTTGGTTGTCACCTTTTTTGCACCCTCTGAGTTTGCAGGTATGTTTATTGCATGTCCTAACTTGTATGGTAAGGCTTCTTTCTGCTATTTGTTGGAGAATTGCAGCCAGTGGTCCCTAAAAAGTGGTGGGGACAAACTAGTCAATTGCAGAAAGTGCTGGGGACATGTTCCCAGTTAAAATGGCGCTTATGTCTTTTACTTTTATCCTCCTCAGTGTCATTATGATTTTACATTATTAAGACGAGCTTGTAATCTGAGTAACTGACTGGATTCATCAGGCTTCATTGATAAATATAATTGAGTACAATCAGCATAAAAATGGAATTTGTATCATATTATATTTATATTTGTTTTTACTGAGAAAATAAATGCACACAACAAACATATTGTACCAAAAAGAGTCTTTATTTGAAATGAACAGTTGTGTGGCATGTTGAGCAATAACACAGTACTTAGCAACGTGTTCTGTTAATTCAGAACTGCGCTGTATAATTCTCAACAGAGACGCATTGTAGATGTACATTAAGCTAGAAAAAGAACTGTGCATGCGTCAGTGTCACCTCAAAAAAATCACAGCCAGCTTCCATTTAGTCATATATTATATTAAATTCCAATTTTTTTTAAATAAATAAATAATGCCACATTTTGTCACCAACTTGTTTCTGTAGTAATCTCCAGTAGCTTATTCAAATATTTTTTATCAATGCATTTATAGATCAGAGTAAGTGCTAATCCTTCTTTTCCTAAATTTAATACATGTTTATGATATACAATGTATGAATTCATCATATGAAACACAACAGTTCTTTACATGGTCTTAAAAAATTTAACATTCCAAAACCAAAGGATAAATTTCTTGTTGGATTTTTGCTGTATTAAAAGTTATGAAGCTGGAAGAAAAAACAATGCTAGAACCACTTCATGCAACTGAAGATGAAACACACGGGATATGTGCAAATAGAAATAACATCTGTAGTGTCCTACAGCCACAGCAGATAATCAGCCTGTTAGAAAACAGAAAAGACACATGCTTCAAAAGTAAAGTCAAACTGTTCTTAATGCTCCTGGTAACATAATGAAAAAGCTGTAAACAAATTATTCAAAAACAGTGACAGAACCTCCCGAGTTCTAAACACCAAACAGTCCAAAAAGCTGTTGCAAATGAAAATAATAAATCCAACAAAATCCCAGCGTGGTAATTGTGTTTTACAGTGAAGATAGATGGATGAGGCTTCACTACCCAACAGTGCCTTCAGGTTCTGATTGACCTAAACAAATACACATTCATTATCACATTGATCTGGAATTTTATACTTCAAGTAATTATTTATATTTAATTCAAACTAGATGTATGAATACAAATTATTAATTTCTGTCAGGAGTTAGTGTTCATTAATCCCAATTTAAAACCTTTCATGGTAAATAGTAAACGGTGTGTATTTGTATACACACTGACTTTATGGACTTTATGTGCACATTGCAACATTCAGATAACACATGAAGATAATGGGTGTAACTAGGTTTAATGTAGAGCAGCTAACCAGCTGATGATGTTACATCTAGAAATGAAAAACTATGTAAAGTCTGGTGTGAAAACCTGCCTCATCACTGACTAACCCAAACCATCACACGCACTATACTGTGAAAGTATTGGGACAAGTTCAGATGTTCCAGTCACTTCATGGCCCCAGACTGTCTCAACAAACATTTATGAAAGAATGGGTTATGTTCAAGAACTCAGAGAATTCCAGTATGATACCCTATACCAGGGGTCTCAATCTCCAGGCCTCAAGGGCCACTATCCTGCATGTTTTAGATGTTTCCCTGCTTCAACACACCTGATTCAAATCCTCTGTATTTCAACAAGTCCTGCATAAGCCTGTTAACGACTTGTTCATTTGAATCAGGTGTGTTGAAACAGGGAAACATCTAAAACATGCAGGATAGTGGCCCTCGAGGCCTGGAGTTTGACACCCCTGCCCTATACAATGACACCTGTGCAAAATGTCCATTAATGAGCTTTCCTTAAAACAAAAAAAAATCCTCAGTCAGTTGCTAATGGGATGAAAACAAAGTGGAAACATTTGGGAAAAAACAGCTCAGCCTTGAAGTGGTAGGTCACATAAACTCCCAGAGTGGGTCAGAACATGATGACCACAGTGAATAGAACCCAGTAGAGTCAGAGTAGTTCCTTGAGTCCTGTTGTCCTCAGGGAACCACAGCCCTCCAACAGAGTTTCATGGAATGGGTTTTCATGACTGAGCAGTTGAACTCAAACCTTTCATCATCAAGTTTAGTACGAAGCATTGGATGCAGTGGTGTAAAGTACACCAACATTAGACCCTAGAGCTGTTCTCTGGGGAGCAGGTTCTCTGGGCAGCAAGTTCTCTGGAGTGGTTAATCATGTTTCTCTTTCTGAAAATCTAAGGACTGAGTCTGGGTTTGGTAGTTTCTAGGGGAACAGTACCTATCGGATGAATAAGTCTAGGTTTGGTGGTTCCTAGGGGAACAGTACCAGTCTGATAAATGAGTCTAGATTTGGTGGTTTCTAAAGGAACAGGATCTGTCTAATGAATGAGTCTGGGTTTGGTGGTTCCTAGGGGATGAGTACTTGTCTGATGGATCGGTCTAGGTTTGATGGTTCCTAGAGGAAGAGTACCTGTCTGATGAATGAGTCTGGGTTTGGTGGTTCCCAGGAGACTGGTACATGTCTCACTCCACTGTGTTAGGTGTAAAGTCTGATTGAGGGGAGGTTATAGTGAGGGCTTGTTTTTCAGGGGTTATGCTCCGCCTCTTAGTTCCAGTGAAAAGAGTTTTTAATGCTCCAGCACACCAGGACATTTGGACCCATGCACCCATTTTTGTGGGAATTGTTTGAGGATCTTCCCTTACTGTTCCAGCATCATCATCATCAACCTTTATTTATAAAGCACATTTAAACGGCGACAACGCCAACAAAGTGCTGTACAAAAATAAATGACACAATAAAAACAACCAGACAAATACAACAGCATAAAAGAAATAAAACCAATAGCTAAAATCAATCCATCATCAACAAAGGTTACACCATCTGAGCCAGGAAGGCCAGGGAATAGAGATGAGTCTTTAACTTAACTTTGGCATGGCTGGACAACTGAACACACAGCATATCCATAAAGATTTGGATAAGCCAGTTTGGTGTGGAGGAACTGGGCTGGCCTGCACAAAGTCCTTCCACACTATAGACCACCTTTGGGATGGTCTTGGGTTGAGCCAGATCTTCTTGTCTAACATAAGTGTTTGAACTCAGAAAGGCTCTTCTGGAATTCAGAAACTCCCATAAAAACTCCTAAAGCTTGTGGAAAACCTTCCAGAAGACTCCATCTTAATGCTACAGATTAGGAATGGGAGGTCATTAAAGGTTGTGTCTGTTTGAAGGCACATGTCCCAATACTTTTGGCAGTATAGTGTATGTATCTGAGGTGTAAGCACTCTCACTTGTCATTCGCTTTGAATGTGGTGACATTGTGTGTGGACAGATTGTGTTTTGGGATTTTGCTTTGCTACCACAGCTTGTGTTGAAAAGGTGAAAGTGGAACATATCTTTAAGAGGGAACCCAAGCCAATCCAGCCACCTGACTGGCTGCTGTTTGCTGGAACTTTCACAACCCAACATTAGCACAGCTAATGTGTGTGTGCCCTGCTACTTTAATACCAATTTTATTTTGGTTTTGCATGAACAAATGTAATTATAAACCTGGGTGATTTGTTATATTATTCTATTGTACCAGTCACTGTTTTACTTGCATCAGGTGAAACAAGGAGCAGTCCACAGAAACATGTCTATACTGGGTTGCAGCATCAGGTTAGAAGGTTCTTTCAGTGCGTTCAATAAAAACCTCTGTGCTACAATTTACAGCTCTATCCTTAGAAGAGCAGGAAGATATGAAACTGAATTCCCTTTGTCAGATGCTTCAAATGAAAGAGATGTCTTGTAATAAAAGTAATTTGTTCTTTAATTTTAACATGTCATTTTGACTTACTGATGGAATAATGTGAATCACGTTGATGCTTTATGTGATATTAAACTGTATGGTTTAGTTACATGACCATATGATCACTTTGAGTGGAAACTGACAAGCTAACACTAGCTTAGCCAGTTGGAACAGTTAGCAATAGCTCACAACATAAAACAGTATGTGACTGAAATATTTGCTGACAACTTACAGCTACACGTTTTAAACACATAACTTGGTTAGGCCTGCACTTCCTGTGCGAAAATCCTCTATATTTACCAACACCTGATCTAGTACCATGTGGAACCAGAGATCCTTCTGATTTCAGTCCATCTTCTTAATAAAATACACAGAGTATATTATTCACACAGCAGTACACCTTGTTGTGATTTAACTGTCTGTCATGTGTCCACTGTGAGCATAAACAAGTACTGACCTGGTAGGTTTATACATTTGTAATTAAGTTTCCAGATTAATTTCCATAATCATTGCCCTCTGCTCATAAATCCTCTCCATTAGTTTCTTCCTAAACAGAATGAAAACACATCAACCCCCTGGAGAGGAGAGTCACATGATCACTAAACAAAGACGAGCAAAGCAAACATGGTGAGATTTTCCTCTGAAACCCAGATGATGTTTGAGGCAGGAGGTAACTGAGGCACAGTTTCATGACAGAGACAAAGCGCCGGGGATGCTGGGAAACACTGCAGTTAGCTGCGTTCCAAAACAACATGACAGACTCAAACATGTGGACGAACGCTCTTTACTATTGCATAAATGACATGAATCCCTGAACACTGCAGTTTGTCCCAGTAGGGGAAGCCGGTCCAGTCTTTATACACAGGTTTTCCACCAGTACCAGTGCTTGAGTCAATGATGGTTAAGATGTTGGAGTACCTGCTCCATGCTGAAAGCAACACTACAGTGACTGCACAGAGTCTGAGATAGAACGGTCATCTGTGGAAGACAAGCGCTTGTATGAGCAGTTCCCATTTGAACAGTGAACTCTGAAGGGTTCAGCTTCAGAGTGTATTCAGGGTAATCAGGAAATCCCAAAGCTGCTGCTGTGATGAATCACTGTCCACAGAAGGAATCCCAGAAGCCCTTATACTGGAAGTGATGGCAGCTTCAATTTGTCAGAGACATGACATTGTGTGTTAGCTCTTAGAGGAGGATCGATGGAGCTGTTGATGATATTGCTGCTGTTCATCCATATGAAGCCCCCCCCCCCCACACACACACACACATACATACGATAGAATAGAAGGAGAGGCAGAAGCCTTCCTGAATGAAACCAGCATTCCCTGACTATTACAGCCTTTATAGGAATAATATCCTTGTCCCAGCTCTTCTGTTCAGAACCTCATGCTGGATCAGACTCGAGGACGTGGATGAAGAAAGTCTTTCTACGGTGCTGCTCCCACCCAGCCTGCTTGCTGCTCGTAGTTAACTGACAGTAGAACTAGAAGATCTACACTCAGACACCACTGAGTCTCTGTGTTATCATTGTGTTAGTAAACTGTTTTCATCAATTCAGTGCAAATCAAACAATTTAAAACCCAAGATATTTGAGGGCACTTGAAACAGGATGTTATAGAGCATGTGATTTTTAAGCAAACAGGATGACTGAGCAGGTGTTTCTTTATAAAAACACCTGAAACAGTTTCACATTCCTTAGTTCTATCGAACTGTTCTATCGAATGTCAGGAGAGTCAAAATTCAATAAATAAATAAATAAATACACCATTTAATAATTAATTACATTTGTCATTAAATAATTAAACGTGTAATTAATTTATTACAATTGGAAAAAATATGTAAATATTTATTCCCAAAAAGAAATAGTTCCCTATTAAATTAATTATTGGTGTATTTAATCAATCAATCAATCAATCAATCAATCAATCAATCAATCAATCAATCAATCAATCAATGGTGTATTTAATTATTTCATGGTCTCTGCAGCTGCTCGCAATGAATTTATTTTATCTGTCAGTCTCACCCATCAAACTCAGTGGACGGGACTAACGCTAATCTAGTCTCTGATAATTGCTCTGGTCTGAAGCCTGAATCTCAGCAGCAGCTCTGGTAAAATGGAGGAACTACGTGAGGTCCACTACTACTACTGAGTGTCCGATGAAGAGCCTAATTCTGACTACAGGTGGTTTCTGAAAGCACCACATATCCGTGTTTCTGGTAACTATAATTATTACCTATAAAGTGTATTTTTATAAAATAATTAGACTTTTATTTATTTAATGTATTATGAGTAATGAGAAAATGGCTGTACTAGTCATCAAGGTTGCAGATCACTGATGTAGTATAACTCAGGAAGGTTCCCCCAGAAACCTCCCTGAGTTCAGCAAGAAGGTCTGTAAGCAGAATGTTTGGAACTTTGTCAGCTAAACAACAGGTGTGAGTGACTTCCAGCACCTTGCCTGATTTATTCAGCTCAAAATGTGAAACAGTCACCTAGAGACAGAGTTTATGTAGCTTGATCAACTTAACTAAACTCGACTCACATGTCTAGCTGTAGGGAATCAGATGTTAAGGTCTGTTGATGAGCCCCATTGAAAGTTTAAATTATTTCATGATGAATTGCAGCAGTGGAACCATGAAATAATTAAATACACAATTAATGAATTAAATAGGGAATTATCTATTTTTGGGAATAAATATGTACATTTTTATTTCATAATTAAATAAATTAATGACATTTTTAATTATTTAATGACGTATATATTTATTAAATTTCGACTCTCCTAACATTTGATAATGTTCTGGTCCTGAGACAGGATTCTACTGGACCAGCATCCAGAAAACCACCTGCCGGTTATAATTACTGTCATATTTTACTTTTTAGTTGCACTTTGTTTCAAACTAAAGAGCTTTTTTAAGTGTGTGATAAAAAATTCAACAACAGCGTCAAACAACATATCTTCAGTTTTGTTTGCAAGCATTCAGATTAGAATTTTTGTAAAAATATTTAATCTTTTAAATACTTAAATTTCATACTTGTATAATAATAATTTTAACAATATTTTCTATAATTAGCAGTTATTAACACCCAATGCTTGGATCAGATGGATCAGGTGGGTCAGATGGATCAGGTGGGTCAGATGGATCAGGTGGGTCAGATGAATCAGGTGGGTCAGATGAATCAGCTGGGTCAGATGGATCAGATGGATCAGCTGGGTCAGATGGATCAGATGGATCAGCTGGGTCGGATGGATCAGCTGGGTCGGATGGATCAGATGGATCAGGTGGGTCAGATGGATCAGCTGGGTCAGATGGATCCGGTGGAGCAGATGGAACAGATGGATCAGGTGGGTCAGATGGATCAGCTGGGTCAGATGGATCAGCTGGGTCGGATGGATTATGTGGATCAGATGGATTGGTTGAACCGTAATCAGTGTTTTTGGTATTTGAATGAGTATTTTGGTTCATATTTTAATGATGTAGGGTCAACAAATCACTCTCATTCTTTCGATAAACAGACTGGATGTTTAAATAAAAAAATAAAACAGTCAATGGAGCATTCAGACCTGATCAGACCAGAGAACCTGTAGACCTGCTGTGTTGTCCAATATACTGGCTGCAGTCAGTCAGAACCCAGAGAACTATAACAGTGACATAAACAGATTCACATGACCAAACTTTCTATGGTGGTCCCACAGGTCATTACAGCATGGTGAGTTGCCTTCCTTCTATTTTCAGACTCAGCTAATAGCACACAGAGAGGAGGAGCACCTGCTGTGGATCTGTCACTCCAGGCCAAATGTGCTGGTCTCCTCCACAGCAATCAGCAGCTTCTCGTACAGCATAGTGTACGAAGGGTATGGAGGCAGGTCCAGACGGTTAAAACAGGTGTGAGCCCTGACAGAGGACAAACAGAAGGGGGTGTTAGAGAGTGCAGGAGTCTGCTCTTTTCTCATTTCAACAAACCCAGTGTGTCAGCTGACACAAACAGTCTTCATTTAAAAACACTCAAAAGAACGGATCAAAGTAACCAGAAGGCTCATCAACACATAACTGAACATCATATCAGTGTGTTCCATGTTAGCTGTTGGTTGGAAGGCCTGTTTAAAATGAAGCCTCGTTTGTAGAGAAAATACATACATACGTGAGCTGTGCCCTTGAAAAACATGTCAAATATTCCCTGCCCAATGCCAGACGGATTATTTGTATTGTATGAAGGAGATTTTTAATCAAATAAAAGCTCAATATTTTAGATTGTAATTAGCTGGTTAAAGTGTTTGTAAATGACTCTACAGCTTCTCCTTCTCTGACTCAACAGATAAATGGCAAATGGCGTACAGGCCCAGCGTCATGGGCGAGCCGGGCCCATTCACGTATCAGGCCCGTCCATGATGGGAACAGCTCAGAAGCATGATGTGAGAGTCGGTCCTCGTCCACATTCATATACATCAGAGAAAAGCTTCAAGCAAGCAAGCAGGCAGTTTAACAACTGCAAACCAGAAGAACATGGAGCTTGAGATCAGCTTAATAAACCTTCCAAATCAATCAAATCAAACCAAAAATACTTTATTAATCCCCGAAGGGAAATTAAGTGTTGTTGTAGCTCAGTTCTTCTTCAGGGAGCCATTGTAGAGGGTTCTAGGTGTGGACAGGAAGGATGTCCTGTAGTGGTCTGTGCTGCAGCAGATCTGAAGAATCTTCTGACTGAGACACTCTGTTGTTGAGTTACTGTGTTGTGAAGAGGATGATGAGGGTTCTCCATCATGTTCTTCATCCAAATGTAGATCTATGTAGGGTTTATATATGTTACCCAGTCAGGTTTGAGTCATGGTTGCCATAAACTTTACAAGACTGACTGACTTTAGTGATGTAGTAGGTGTAAAATATTCAATAAAATGTTGTGCTGCATGACTGACTTTATTTTCACTCTCACATGTAACGTTATGACACACAAATTTACAACTGAATTACTGTTATCGGCTCTCGGTGCATTGTGGGTAAAACTCGTCAACAGCCGTCCACCACCGTCATTTGAATGACATTCTTTACTTCTTACAAGTTGGTGGCAGTAATGCACTAATTCGTTGTTTGCTAGCCGTGAATAATTATCAAGAAGAAGAAGCAAGTGCTAACTGGTAATCATGATGTAAACATTCTGAGAATTACACGCAAGAAAGGAATTTACAAAGGTTTTTAGCGGGAGAATTGGATTGAGGAAGACTACTTTATTAACTGGATGTAAAACTATTGTTTTTGTTTGAGATGATGGCTCCGTGATGGAGGGTTAAGCCCAACGCACACCTAAACGCAACGCCCGGCGCCGCGTTTTCTGATGCACGATAATGGCGCGCGTCAAATTACACCAGATCGCCGCTAAGCCGGGCGTCATTTTCAATTTTAGTGCTAATTTTGGTGGCATTAGGTTTGAATTATTATTAGGTTTGAATTATTAGATGTAACCAAGATGATCTAATGAATATGAACGAAAATTGTCTGCTAGCTTACCAGAACATTCAATTTCAGTTGAAATTGCCCTCCAGGCTATTTCTTTACAGACATTGTCCTTATAATGAGGAGATTGGGGGTCGTAGAGCTCTGGGTACTTCTGTACTTCAGTAATTAGACGCTCCTCGTCCATCATTGAGTTTTTTTTACAGTCAAATAGCGCCGCTAAGTGGTTAAACTAGGAGACAAAGGAGACGCCCACTTTAAGAAGCGTAGAAGAAAAAATTACGGGTGCTCGATAGGGACTTCTCTAGTCGCGGTGCCGCGTCTGAATTCAACAGATTATAATCGATGCGCGGGGTGAAGCGTTGCCGTGCATCAAGGCGTTTTTTGGTGAGGGCGCTCTCATAGAAAATAATGATGTTGCATCTTTTGCTGCGAGTCAAGGCGTCTAGGTGTGCGTTGCCCTTTAGACGTAATTTTTTTTTTAGAATGCACCAGGACAGTTTCGGCAGGGAGTAGCATTACAGATAAAAGCAGCAGAAAAATAACAGAAAGAATCAACATGGAAGAAGCAAATTGTTGTGTTTTCTGTTTGTTATTGTTATTAACTGGTTTGTGAGCAAGTCTTTACATGCTGGTTGTTTGGCAATGTCTGTTCATTTCCCTTTGAATCAGCGAGACGTTACCAACGATCTTCTATGAAGGAAGATGGCTCAGTCATACACAAAGCAGATACACAGCATGGTTGTGACAGTGGTTCAACCACGGCTCCTTTTGGAGAACAAAAACAAACATTCTGACCACCGATCTAGAACAGAGTGATTGTTCTGAAAAACTCCAGAACCTTCCTCAGCCAGTCCCTTTTTAAATGATGTATAAATATTAATGTATAATATGGACATAGTGTCAGGAGCTGTGGGGTTCTTGCCATGGTCTCGTCTGTATGGTTTATTGTTGGGGTTTTGTTGAGTGTTGTGTAGACCAAACGTATGAGTGTATGTGTGTGTGAATGGGTGAATGACAAAACTGGAGTGTGAAGCGCTTTGGGGGTCGTAGGACCCAAGTAAAGCGCTATACAAGTACACGCCATTTACCATTTAGATTAACTCAATGGCTGCCAGCTGTTTTCTGAAGAGAAAGCATTTTTAAGCACTTTTTACTGTTTTTGAAGAGTCACAGAATATTGTGCTTTATAACTATATAAACATCTAAACTACAATCTGCTGTAGAAAATAGGTTTCACCAAAAACTCCTTTTGACCACCACCAACCAGTCACCAGACCCTCTGACCACCACCAAACATGCACTGGACCCTCCGACCACCACCAAACAGCCACCAGACCCTTTGACCACCACTAAACATGCACTGGACCCTTTGATCACCACTAAACATGCACTGGACCCTCTGACCACCACCAAACAGCCACCAGACCCTTTGACCACCACTAAACATGCACTGGACCCTCTGACCACCAAACAGGCACCGGACCCTTTGACCACCACCAACCAGTCACCGGACCCTCTGACCACCACCAAACATGCACTGGACCCTCTGACCACCATCAAACAGCCACCAGACCCTTTGACCACCACTAAACATGCACTGGACCCTTTGATCACCACTCAACATGCACTGGACCCTCTGACCACCACCAAACAGGCACCGGACCCTTTGACCACCACCAAACAAGCAGGATGGGTGAATTGTCCTGCCCAAGGACACATCGCCAAGGTGATCTTTTTCAGGCAGAGCGGTAGATAAAATAAAGTTGTGTACTATGTGGTTTTGAACAGATTTAATGCTTTTCCTGAACTCCTGCAGCATTTTTTTAAAAACAGATAAATCTAACACAACCAATACGTTTTAGGTTAAAACAGATCCTTTGTTTTGTCCTTTTGAAATATCAGCAAGCTATGAATATTAGTTTGAATGATTCTGTAGTTTCTAATTTCCTGAAATGTCACAGAATGTAAAAGTTTAGCTAAAATTGCAGCTAAAACATATTTATTTTACGTTGATAATACTTTGTGCTCATAAAGAAGACAGTGTGATTGTAACAGAATTCTTTCACCATCTTTATTGGTCATTTTGTACTAAAGTGTAAATGAGCCCAGAAAGCAGTAGAGAAGGAAACAGGTGTGAATAATGATCACATAAAAGGATGTGGCTACTTCCTGGATACGCTATTTTTTCTTGTGTAGATATTAGCTATCTTCACAGTGCAGCACATTAACTTCACAGCTGGTCTGAAGGCAGTCAGAATTCGTTCCTACAGTCCTCTGTGTGGGCGGAGGCAGACAGATACCTGGGGAGTGACGTCACTTTGCCCCACTTCTCAATGCAGAAGCGTCGGAGGCCGTTGGATCCTCTGAGGGCAGCAAAGCCTTCATAGGGAACGCTGGACGTTCCAGTGACAAACTGTAGCAGACGGAGGCGCTGTTCGTTGGTGAACCTCTCCACCGCTGCCCAGAACCAACGCATCACAATGTGTCCGTCATGGTAACCTGGTGGGTGCAGCACACATACAGGGTTAAGGTTTGAGTTTATTTTTTAATTGAGCAGTTTACATTTTCTTATTACAGTACAAGTTAAAAAACATTTTGATATAATATATGGGGTTACACACTGACTCCACAGTGTCCTGAGAAGAGTTGTTTGTGCTGCAGATTGCTAGAACAAACTGTACCTCCTCTGTACTCAGTGTTACTCCTCCAGTCACTGAGATCAATCTCTACTGTCCCAGCAATGACCAGCTCCAGCTCCCGCGCATCGAACACTGACACCAGCCGGGAGTCGACCACCTGGGGAGCACAAAGGAAGGCTTCAATCTGCTGCACTGTGCCTCTCTCATCTGTGAGTCTGAGTATAGGCAGGGGAGTATGTTGCTGATGGCTGGTCTAAGCTGGTTTCAACTAACCCTGACCCTCACTCTGACCCTGACCCTAACCCTGACCTGCCCTTCTTTATTACATGTTCTGTCTTTCATATTTCTGACAGGGATGGTTACTGTATGTCAGTTATTCACAGAACAGAACAGATACAGTGTACTTATTGTAACTTTGTGTTTGCTATATTTGAGGTGACTTATTAAAACAGATGTTGTTGTAAAGGAGCAGACACGTTTACCTCGTAGAAGCCTCGGACCAGTGCTTCTGTCTGCTGCACCACTCCTCTTTCCACTCGCCACTTGGCCATTCGCTCAATGTAATCCTTCTTGTTCTTTTCAGTCACTTGTAAGTGGGAGCCTCCTGACTTCAGTTCCCGCTCTGTCACCTGCCGACACGGTATAGTCCATCAGAAGAGAGTCAGCTGAAGGAAATTTTTGGATTTATTAGGGTCTGAACCCTGAAACGGTCTAAACTGAGGCACGTGAACTCCAACCCATACTGCATGTTACAGATTTATCTCTTTGGACATTAAGGCTGCAGTGAAAAAGAATTCTATCACAATAATGTTGTGTCCTTCCATAAGTGTTTAAAAAACAACAACAAACAGCAGAGTGTTCTCTACCTAGTCTGGTTTACAGGCCTTACGACACTGGTGTGACTGTTTTCTCTAGTGTTTAAAGCTGCTATCCTTAATTAGCATAACAAATTAGCTTAACATATTTTTTTCATGCCCATTAAAAACGTTTTAACACAGCATGGATAAAAATGTGTTGTGAAGATAAAAAAAAAAAAAACGAAAAAAAATTAAGTGGTTCTCCCGTATTTGTCTAAAAACATCAACCAATCAAATGGTTTGGTCCAAAAGGAATGATTGGACAGTCTCTCCAGTCATACGGACTTCCACATTTATTTGGCTTCTGTGCTCCTAATAAACTGAGACATATTACCGCAGCACACCACTGCTGGGAGTGTTCGCCGCTCTACCATGTGACAGCAGGAGAAACAGCCGCTGGCTGGTTCCACGTCAGGTTCAGGACAAAGTAACAATTAATGTCAGTTGTTCGTTGTTATATTGTTTTCACTTACTGGTGATTCCGCCATGTTACGGTACTTGAATGAACTGCGGACCAGTGTCTTGCACTCGGTTGTCTGGGGCTACGCGTGTTTCCTAACCTGGAGGGGCGTGGCTTAGGAATTCTACCCGACGGGATGGGCGAGAGTTCTGTGACTTTGTTTACATTTGTTGACATTCTAAGCTAGGCAATTTGAAATCTACCCACCTATCTAGTGGAATAATTGAAATGAAAATGTTTTTTACTGGCAGCAACAGCCTCTAAATACACACCTGAAATCAACTCCAGACCTTTTACCTGCTTAATTGATGATGGATTAATGAGGGAACAGCCCACACCTGTCAATCGAACAACATCTGAGTCAACAGTCCAATTACCTGTCTGCTTGCCTGTCTGTCTGTCTGTAGGCCTGTTTGTTTGTCTGTCTACCTGTCTTTCTGCCTGCCTGTCTACCT